>PGTU02005905.1:0-11287 GCA_002896215.2 Cicer echinospermum
GCACACTTGTGAGTTTTTACTAATGATCAAACTGATTAACCTCTCACTGAGGTTGGTTACACTTTATGTATTCTTTAGCCTCACCAAGCTTACAACCTTGTTTCTTACAAGTTTCAATTATTTCCAAGTGTAACTCACATGGAAATTACCAAGTGATATGAGTATGATGTTTCTCTTTACTTAACACTTTCTAAAAAGATATTTCAAAGATCTAGTGTTAGACTATAAAAAGTATAAAGAGAGGATGAAAATTAGTCTTGATATGTTTAAGAATCTTATTCTTTTTATGCAATGTTGTTGTGTATTTGATACTGAAGAGCTCCTGACGTTTTATAGAGATCATAATTACAGAATTGTCATCCAGCTATCCTTGGACTGATTCAGTCCATCCTCGTATAGGAGGCTCAAACTTCCTAGAAACTTGGACACGAGATGTCCTTTTCCTTTTTCATTCTTCAAGACATGTAAGACTATATTTTTGTCTTGTTAGCTACAACCTTTATGTATTTGATATGTTAAGTCGTTTTCAAAATTTGAGAATGATGTGTTGGGTCGTTTTCAACATCTGAGGATGATGTGGACTATAGATCCATCCTCTTGTAGTCAATCCTCGTACATGTAAAATCTGGCCTCTGACCTCTTCATTTAAATTGTTTTTTTCAGTCATGCTTTGACACTGATTTATCTTCTATTTATGACTAAAAATCATTGTTTCAATGAGGATGAATATTTTGCAACTTTGAAGGTTCATCGTCTTGTATGTCTATCCTCTAGTCAGATTTTTCTCCTTTTTATCTTAATGACGAGCTACCTGTTTTCTAATATGAATTCACTCAATGCCACATATTAGTTGAGTTAAATAATTTTGTTATTATTAAAACCGTTTGAAAGAGATTTTGTCTCAACACTTATCAAAGACAAAGAAAGTCATATGTTTGCTTCATATCTAGAGGAAAACTATCAGAGGCAATTAGTCAGATGGTCTCACTCCTACACTCGTTATGAGATTCATACTTAATAATCCAAGTTGCGAATCTAGTCTAACTCGAATGCTCGACTTTTCCCCTCAAGGTATCGAAAATTCCTCAAAGCGTATTTTATCTATCCAAAGGAGTATTCACTCCTAATGTGCAACGCTCCCTTAACTTCAATACCAGTCTCTTTCATTGACACCTAAGCACCAAATATTATCCCAAATGGAAGCCTCATCTTCTCAACAATTCCATGATGTTCACATCTCTTTGACAGTTGTCAAACTTCATCCAGTTTCATCCTGAAATCTACCAGGAAAAAATCTAAAACTTTTCTTAACAAAAGTCCTCAACTTAGATCTTTACTTGAAATCCCTTATTAGTCTAATGTTAATCCATCCATACTCATCATCTTCGAGTTTACACCAACACATAGCTTCTGTGTCCTTGGAACCATCTTATAAATTCCATGCCGTCATGATTTGCTTCAACTCTGCCTGACAATCCGTCATCTCGAAGATCTTTTCCACTTCTTGAATCCACTAGTCAACTCTTTTCCTGAGTCCTCATCACCCTTGAACTTTGGAGGATGGTAACGACAAAAATATTCTAACCCTCTTAATCTTAAGAGCACAAATCTCTCTTTTCCTCTTCTCCAGATCCCGCAGAGTCTTTGCAGCAGTTCGTGCAACAACAAAACCTCCATGTTATTTGTAGCTCCAACCATTTGATCATCCCTACTGACGTTCATCCTTGCAACGTCGTTCTCTCTAGGAGGTAGTGTTTCCGAAAAACCAACATCAAGGAGAAGTGTTAACACCACTTCGAATAATTCCAAAACTAAGTTTCGAATATATCAACACATAATAACTATTTTGGACCTGACAACCCAAACCACCTAAACCAACGCATGATCAAATAACAACTCCCAACCTACAGGTTGACCTACAATCTATAACCAAAGGTTCCACAACCCCCAAGAAAACCAAACCAAAGCTCTGATACCACAATGTAACACCCCGATTTTCAAAGCGGAGGGTGTATTTTTTTTTTCAAAGAAATTAAAATAAAACAGAGAAATAAAATCAATACCTTTGGATAAATAATGATCATTATAATTTACACAGCACGTAAAAAGTTTCTCAAATAGAATCCAAAATATTTACACATCAAAAGTTGTACATGTAACCCATCGAAAATAACCTTCAAGCTGACAATTTTTAGTAAAGGTTCAGTTTTCCAGTTCAAATAACGTAATCAAAAAAAACATATGTTCCCTCATGTTCATCCTAATCTGATCATTCTCAAAAAAAACTATGAGCTATAAACCCTGAGTGATCTCCACGCGCCCCGTGAGATCCTTCCTAACATAGCTCCAGTCAAGCAAAATCCCATCTACATTCCCATCAGTAGGGTACGAACCAGGTAGGATCGTCCGTGGCTCTCATCTGAGGGCAAAGCCCAGATTCCACAATAGTTTTAAAGGGTCACCAACTGAAATTAACAAGTTAACACATAACATTTAAGTTTTTACATGCACAAAATAACCTTTCAACTTATCATGCACCTTAAAAGGGTTTTCCACATGCTAAAAGTTCATATAACACATGCCAAATAACAATGAAAACAAAATAAGGTTCTCAATCCATCAAGTAATATATAACTAACCAAGACATTGATAAATCAATGAGCAATCTGTTATCTAACTCCAAATAAGAATTTCTACTAAGCCAATCGATTTCCTAAAGGTTTTTTTAGTGAAATTTGAATTTTGGGCTTAATTCAATCGATTGGGCAATCGATAGGGCAATCAATTGACAGCATAGCTCAACCCCTGACTTAATGCCAATCGATTTCCAAATCGATGTTTGTCAGTTTTGTTGAATTCCTGCATGGCCAAATCGATTGGGAAATCGATTTTATAAATAGTTGAGCCCGTGTAACTTCCCAAATCGATTGGGAAATCGATTTTATAAATAGTTGAGCCCTTGTAACTTCCCAAATCGATTGGGAAATCGATTTCCCTGCTTATCCTTCCAAAAATACATAAACTAATTCAATCGCATTCATACACAACTCCAAATCTTAACACTTAGCAATTCCCACACAATCACCAGGACAAATTGGGTTTCGAAATAGTTTTACAATCCATCACACTTACACACGATAATCAATACATAACACATAGCAATTCCAACACAATTACCACGACAACTTGAGTTTTGAAATAGTTTACAATCAGTCACACTTACACACAAAATCAATACATAACACTCAATCATAACTTGATTCAAACACGACTCGTGTGCCAAGCACCCTAATGCGATGCGTATATGCCAAAATGCATGGACTTAGAATTCCAAACAAAAACCCTCCTTAAAGGGCCGTAAATCATAATTGTACCGCCTATCGCAGGCCAAAGTACCAATTACCGAGGTGCCACCTATCACGGGTCTGCACGATTTACTAAAAAGCGTAAACCATAAACGTACTGCCTATCACGGGCCCGTATCGTTTACCGAGGTGCCAACTATCACGGGTCTGCACGGTTTACTAAAAAGAACGTAAATTGTAAATGTACCGCCTATCACAGGCCAAAGTACTATTTACCAAGGTGCCACCTATCACGGGTCTGCACAATTTACAAAAAAGCGAAAACCATAAACGTACTGCCTATCACGGGCCCGTACTGTTTATCGAGGTGCCACCTATCACGGGTCTGCACGGTTTACAAAAACGTAAATCATAAATGTACCGCCTATCACAGGCCAAAGTACTATTTTTCAAGGTGCCACCTATCACGAGTCTGCACGATTTACAAAAAGAATGAAAATGCATGAGCATATATTGACTCCATCCACAACAATCGTTAAGCAAATGCAGATATTAAAAGATTCCCCATTTTTAATACTCATTTGACTTAAAAGATTTTAACAACAAACATTAAGCAAACATAAATATTGAGAGATTCCCCATTCTTAATACTCTTTTGACTTAAACGATTTTCAACACAAACTTTAAGTAAACAGAAATATTTAAGAGATTCCACCATTCTTAATACTCTTTTAATTAAACGATTTTCAAAACAACATTAGTAAACAAGACATTAAGAGATTCCCCATTTCTTAATACTCATTTAACTTAAACGATTTTCAAAAACAAAACATTAAGTAAAACAAAGACATTGAAGAAAATTCCCCATTCTTAATACTCATTAACTTAAAACGATTTTCCAAAACCAACATTAAGTTAAACAAGACATTAAGGGATCCCCATTCTTAATACTCGTTTTAACTTAAACGATTTTTCCAAAACAAAACATTATAAGTAAACAAAACATTAAGAGATTCCCCATCTAACTCATTTAACTTTAATGGTTTTCAAATTCCACACAAAACAAACTAAACCTATTATCAGATCCAATCCACAACTCACACCCAAAAACATCAATTCATTTCCCACAAAGTTCCAACCATACACACATCAAATTTCATCAGTAATAAATTAAGAATACACCAAAATACGACGAACACAAATCAACACAATCCACCACTTAAAACAACAAGTTTCCACTTACTCAATCATACTTAAATTCATTTTCCACGAAACTTCTCATCAATATAACCATACCTAACTCTAAGATTTTACCCATAAGCCTTAGATTCATTTTCCCCCAATCAGCACTTCAACCCTAACAAATTCCTTCACACACAACCACAGATAAGTCACTAAATGCAAACTAAAAGTTTGGAAGGAGCCCTTACCTTCACGTTAGCTTCACGTTCGATTACGGTATGCGAGCAAATCCGGTAAAATCTCTGCTCGCAACGTCCGCTCCAAAGAGTGGTTCCCTAGCACCGTAGTGTGGCTGTGAGCAACTTTCCCTTCTATCTCTCCGCGAAACGAAGCTATAGATCTAGATGAAACGGGGAGGTTGTTGTTGACAGTTTTGAATCCCTAATTACCGTTTTCTTCGTTTTCGAAACACGAGGAAGAGTGAGTTGAGAAATTCTTGCTTTCTTATCCACTAACCCTGGGGGTTCTATCTTTGAAGCCAAAGAAAGAAAAAGAAAGCAAAATCAACGAAGAAGAAGAGAGGGAGAAAGGGGTGTTCGCGCAGCAGAGGAAGAAGAAGGAGTTTTTACTTTTTCTTTCCTTTCTCTTTCTTTTCTTTCCTTTTCCTCTCTTTCTTTTTTCCTTCCTTCCTTTTTATCTCCTTTTCTTTTCTCCCCAAACAAATATATACATAAAGATACTTATATATATTATAATTACTTTTAACAAATATCGCAAAATATCTAGATATTTGTTAAATTACCATTTCACCCATAATGCATTAAATCCTTCGTAAGAGATTCACCGAGCTAATTTAATTTATTCATCAACGAGTAATTCTAATCAGCATCAAAATATCTTTTTGGTCATATAAACTCCAAAATATTAATAACTTTGGCTAAAAAGCCTCCGAGTTCAATACTAAAATACACTAAAATACATAATGTATACTTTAAAATTATGGGTCTTACATGCGTCATTATGGTGGCCAACCCATATCACCCACAACTAGTGGGCGAAGTTGAATATCCAACAGGAAGCTTAAGCAAATCTTGAAAAGACAGTGGATGCCTCACGAAAAGATTGAGTCAATGAAACTTGATGATGCACTTTAGGCCTTTACGAATAGCTTTTAAAACCACCTTTGGTATGTCTCCCTATTACATCGTGTATGGTAAAAACCTGTCATTTTTTGCTTGAACATGGAGCAATCGAGATTTTGCGACGAAATACTTGAATTCGATCCTTGGTTAAGGCAGGCGAATCAAGAATTCTTCAGCTTCACGAGTTAGAGGAGTTCCGAAATTTCGCATATGAGAACACTAAGAGTTATAAAGAAAAAACCAAGAAATGGCATGAAAAAAAATAAATCAAGGAATCCAAGAAGGAGAGCTAGTTCTTGCATTCAACTCAAGAGTGAAATTGTTTCCAGGAAACATAAAGTCAAGATGATCGGACCCCTTCAAGATAATCAAGGTATTTTCATACGGTGTTGTGGAGTTGAAAGATACACACTCAAATCGGAACTTTAAGGTGAATGGAAAAAATCTCAATCTTTTTAGGGGTGAGAGTCAAAACTTTCGATGGAGTTCATCCATCTGATCAACACTTGAAGAGTGGAATGTAGCTCAAGACACTAAACGAGAGCTTATTGGGAGGCGAACCCAAATTCGTATCCTTTGCACCATATTTATTTATTGCATTTCAGATTCATTTTACTCCATTTAGTTCAATCTTAGTCTATAATTTCTAGTTATTATTATGTAAGACCCATAATTTTAAAAGTATACTTTATGTATTTTTTGTGTATTTTGGATTTTGGCTCGGAGGCTTTTTAGCAAAGTTAATAATATTTTGGCGTTTATATGATCAAAAAGATATTTTGATGCCGTTTAGAATTACTCGTGATAAATAAATTAAATTAACTGCGGTGAAATCATTTACGAAGAATTTAATGCGTATGGTGAAATGTTAATAACAAAATATCTAGTTATTTTGAGATATTGTTAGAAGTTAATTAATAATAGTATATATATAATAACGTATTTGTTTGGAAAGAAAAGGAAAGAAAAGAAAAGGATATACACAAGAAAGAAGGAAAAAGGAAAAAGAAAGGAAGAAAGAGAAAGGAAAGAAAAGTAAAATTCCACTTCTTCCTCTGTTACCTCTACGCGTGACCCACCTTCTCCTCCTTCCTCCATTTTTCGTTTTCTTTGCTTCCTTTCTTCAAGAATAAAACCAAGGCTTGGTGGGTGATAGGATAAAGATTATTACCTTCACTCTCCTCGTTGATCGAAAACGAAGAAAACGGTGCTTAGGGGATTTAAAAACGTCAAACAACACAAACCTCCCCGTTTCATCTAGATCTAAGCTGCATTTCGCGAAGAATAGAAGGGAAAAGTTGCTCACCACCACACTTACGGTGCTAGTGAACTAACTATGGGAAGCGACGTCGCGAGCGGAGATTTTACCGAATTTACTCGCGGTACCGGAAACGCACGTCAAAGCTATCGTTAAGGTAAGGGCTCCTTCAAACTTTTAGTTTGCATTTAGGACTTATCTGTGGTTGTGTGGAAAAGAATTTTGTTAGGGTTTGAGTATTGATTTGGGGGAAAATGAATCTAAGGCTTTATGGGTAAAATCTTAGAGTTAGGTTTGGGTTATATTGATGAATGTTTCGTGAAAATGAATTTAAACTCATTTATGTATGATTTTGAGTAAAATGAAACTTGTTGGGTTTGAGTGGTGGATTGTGTTGATTTGTGTTTGTCGTATTCGACGTGTTCTTAATTAATATTGATGAAATTTGGTGTGTGTATGGTTGGATTATGTGGAGAAATGAATTGATGTATTTTGGTGTGAGTTGGGGTTTGGATCTGATAAATAGGTTTGGGTTTGTTTTGTGTGGAATTTGAGAAACCATTAGAGTTAAACGAGTATTAAGAATGGGGAATCTCTTAATGTCTACGTTTACTTAATATTGGCGTGAAAAACGATTTAGAGTTAAACGAGTATTAAAAATGGGAATCTCTTTAATATCTCGGTTTACTTAATGTGTTTTTGGAAAATCGTTTAAGTTAAATGAGTATTAAGAATGGGGAATCTCTTAATGTCTGTTTACTTAATGTTGTTGAGAAAATCGTTTAAAGTAAATGAGTATTAAGAATGGGGAATCTCTAATGTCTAACTTACTTAATGGTTGTTTTGAAAACATTAAGTTAAATGAGTATTTAAGAATGGGAATCTCTAATGTCTCGGTTTACTTAATGGTTTGTTAAAAATCGTTTAAGTTAAATGAGTATTAAGAATGGGGAATCTCTTAATGCCTTGTTTTACTTAATGTTTGTTTGAAAATCGTTTAAGTTAAATGAGTATTAAAGAAAGGAATCTCTTAATATCTGCACTTAATATTCGTTAGGATTGTTAAGTAATCGAAAGTCTAGAATGTCATGCTCTTAATATTTCTTTTACTATAAAGTTTGTTTTTGAAAATCGTTTTAAGTCAAAAAGAGTATTAAGAATGGGGAATCTCTTAATATTTCTGTTTGCTTAATGTTTTTTGTGAAAAGTCGTTTAAGTTAAATGAGTATTAAAAATGGGGAATCTTTTAATATCTGCATTTACTTAACGATTGTTTGGATGGAGTCAGTATACGCTTCAAGCATTTTCATGCTTTTGTAAATCGTCAGACCCGTTGTGATAGGTGGCACCCTTGATAAATAGCTTTTGACCTGGATGATAGGCGTTACATTTATGATTTACATTTTTGAAAACCGTGCAGACCCGTGATAGTGCACCTCGATAAAACGGTACGGCCCGTGATAGGCAGTACGTTATGGTTTTCGCTTTTTTGTAAATTGTGCAGACCCCTGATAGGTGGCACCTTGGTAAATAGTACTTTGGCCTGTGATAAGCGGTACATTTACAATTTACGTTCTTTTTAGTAAACCGTGCAGACCCGTCATAGGTGGCACTCGTAAACGATACGGGCCTGTTGATAGGCGGTACGTTTATGGTGTTACGCTTTTTTAGTAAATCGTGCAGACCCGTGATAGTGGCACCTCGTAATGTGGTGGTACTTGCCATGCGATCGGCGCACAATGAGATTACGCCCTTCGAGGAGGTTTTGGTTTGAAATTCCGAATCCAGGCAGTTTGCCATAAGCATGCATTAGGCGTGCCTCACGCGAGTCCGTGGTTGATTCAAGTTTTATGATTGAGTGTTTTTGTTGGTTGTACGACCGTCGTAATAATCGGAATGTATCAAAATATCAGTTCTTAAGAAATAAATCAATTTCATACACACAGCGGAATTTAAATTGTGGCATACAAGATTAGCAAGTTCAAGTTAGATTGTATAAGCAATTAACCAAGATGCGTGCAAGTCAAAATTATCAGATTAAACAATATTACTTATCATAGAATATGTTTAACATGCATCTTAATATTAATCACATATACGATATATTCAGATAGAAAATCAAAGGAGGTAAGGGTTAGAGAAGATTGCACCAAGAATTTATACTTGTTCAGTTAGTCAACTTGACAAACCTACATCCATCCTGAAAATTCAATCGGATTTCAGATTTTCTTCTCCAATAGAAAGAATCAATTTACAGACTGTCCAAGTTTCATCCCCGAAACCTATATATCTTAATGATCTTTTCGCTATTGATCACCCTCTGATCCTGAGATACTCAGCAATTAACACAGAATCAAAAGTACGACTCTTTCTTGTTGAGCACTCTCACCCAAGAAAGTAGCCACCAGAGTTTCAAGCTGGCTTTTCTCGCTTCGTTTTTGTTTCAATATATTACAAACAGAATAAAGGAAGAACAAAAAGTAGTCTTCAATCTTGGTTCAATGTGCTTCTCACAATCTGATATTCAAAGATTGTTCATGAGAAACCTTGTCTTTCAAGATCACTTCCAGCTCTCTTATTGATGTTGATAATCTCTTTGGCATATGATCTGAAAAAAGCAATCTCAGTGTATTAACCAAGTGTTATGAGAGGTTCTTTTGTATATCAGAATATTCCAATAGTGTTTATTAATTGTTATTGAAAGAATGATGAAGACAGTTTATATAGTTTCTGAAAAACATATAATCAATCGATTCACCAATTCGATTTCTTAAAGTGATAAAACCAGTCTAATCGATTCCAATCGATTATCCCAAAGCATTGTCCTGTTTTAATTCTTGTTTGTTTTTAATTACTTTTAAAAAAAAAATATACCCTCGCTTTGAAAAAAACAGGTGTTACATAATGCACCTGCCACATTTCAAAGGTGCATGATGTCCATATTCTCTAATATGATGAGAAAGATATCGAAGATTATGGACGACTTTCTATCTTTGGTTCATCTTTCAATTAAATGTTTATTTAATATGTCTCTGTGTATTAGAAAGGTGTGAAAAATCCACTTGGTCCTAAATTGGGAAAATGTCATTTTATGTAGAGAGGAATTATTAGGCCACCGAATTTCCCACAAGGGGGTCGAGGTAGACAAGGCCAAAGTTGAAGTTATTGAAAAACTTCCCCCTCCTACCAACGAAAAAGGCATTAGAAGCTTTTTAGGCCACGCTGGATTTTATAGGAGATTTATAAAAGATTTTTCTAAAATTGCAAAACCACTCACAAACCTACTTGTGAAAGACACGCCTTTCAAATTCAATGAAGATTGTTTGCATGCTTTTAACAATTTGAAAAATAAGTTGATAACTGCTCCCATTATAACTGCACCTGACTAGTCACTACCTTTTGAAATCATGTGTGATGCAAGTGACAGTGCTATTGGGGCAGTCCTGGGACAAAGAAAAGACAAGATGTTGCATGTAATCTACAATTGTAGCCACGTTTTAAATCAACCCCAACACAATTATGCCACAACTGAAAAACAATTATTAGTTGTAGTTTATGCTTTTGATAAAATTTCGATCTTGTATTTATTAGGTCGAGAAGTATTGTTTACACAGGATCATGTTGCTTGAGGTATTGTTTATAAGAAGGATCGAAACAAGGTTATTTAGATGGTTCTATGGCTACAAAAGATTTGACATTGAGATCCAAGATAAGAAGGGACAGCGAAACTGTAGCCTGACCACTCATATTTGATTGAGAAAGTTGAGAGATGAAGGACATTAGACCGATTTTGAGACCATTTGCTGAGAGCATCTTCGGTATTTGTCCCAGGGCACCTTGGGTTGTGACTTTTCTATTTTTAAGGTTGTGGGCAAATTCCTGATTTCACTTTACTAAAAAGACAGAAGTTTATTACATGATGCAAATTCGTATGTATGGGATGAACCCTTCATGGTTACAAAGAGGAGTGGAATGGGTTGTTATTGTGAAGGTGTGTGCCGAGGGGAGCAGAAGAAATAGGTATTGTGGCAGCCTGCACGACTCTGAGTTATGCGGTCATTTCAGTGGTGATACGCAATGAACAGAGGATTCTACAATCGAGAATTATGTTGACCTTCATTGTTCAAAGATGCATTCAACTACGTGAAGAAGTGCAATCGATGCCAACGCACCGATAATATTTCAAAACGGGGTGAGATGCAGCAAAATCCTATATTAGAAGTAGAAGTGTTCGATGTGTGGGGTATTGACTTCATGGGTCCATTCCCATCCTCATATAAAAAAAATTTATATTTTGGTGGCAGTAGATTATGTCTCAAAATGGGTTGAAGCAATTGCTACTCAAACTAATGATTCGAAACAGGTCTTCACATTTCTCAAGAAGAACATATTCGCCCGTT
>PGTU02005907.1:0-13282 GCA_002896215.2 Cicer echinospermum
GGTTGAATAGAAAGCCAGCATGACGAAAACATGGTGGTGACTTTTCTTGGTGAGAGAGCTCACAAGGAATAGAGTCGCATCTGGTTGATTCTGTGTGTTAGATTGCTGAGTAGTTACAAGGAATCAGAGGTGATCAATGGGAAAAGATCGATTAGATAGATAGGTTTCGGGGATGAAAATGAGACAGTCTGTAATTGATTCTTTATATTAAATCTGAAATCCGATTGGATTTTCAGGACTGGATGTAGGTTGTCAAGTTGACAACTGAACCAATATAAATTCTTGGTGCAATCTTCTCTAACCCTTAACTCCTTTAATTTTCTATCTTGCAATATCTGTATATGTGATTAATATTAGATGCATGTTAAACATATTATGTGTTAGGTAATATTGTTTAATCTGGTAATTTGACTTGCATGCATCTTGGTTAATTGCTTATCAATCTACTTGAACTTGCTAATCTCGTATGCCGCAATTTAATTCCGCTGTGTGTATGAAATTGATTTAATTTCTTAAAGAACTGATACATTCCGATTATTGCGAGGTCATAAATACCAACAATTGGCCTCAGAGCCTAACTTTTCGAGAGGTAACACTCATAAAAGGACTATGGCCTCAAACGATTTTCTGGGAGAAGGCGCATCATTAGCAAGACCTCCAGCTTTCAACGGAACAACTTATATGTACTGGAAGCACAGGATGCTGATTTTCCTGGAAGCCAGTGGCATAGACATCCTTGACGCTGTTGAAAAAGGACGAATCCATCAGCGATCTGCAAACCAGATTCACACACATTGTGAATAATCTTCACGCATTGGGAAAGCAAGTGGACAACGAACAGCAGATTGGAAAAATTATGAGGTGTCTAACCAGAGAATGGCAGCCCAAAATAACAGCCATAGCTGAATCTAAAGATTTAGCAAAGATGACAACTGCAACATTGTTTGGAAAACTAAGGGAACATGAAATGGAACTGCATCGGCTGGACGAATCAGAAATGGAAATCCGGAAAAAGAAAGGATTATCCTTGAAGGTTCAAACCCAGCAATCGAAAACTGAATCAGATAGCTGCTCAGATGAATCCAGTAGTGAAACTGGAGAGACTGAAATCGGGTCACTTGTCAAGAAATTTAAGAAGTTTCTGAAGAAGAAAGACAATAAATTCAGGAAGCCATCTAGCTCCAAGACTAGTGACAGCAAGACAATTACATGCTATGAATGTGGTAAAACTGGTCATATCAAGTCTGACTGTCACAAGATTAAATACAAAAATAGGACTACAAATACTAAAGACAAGGAGCCAGCTCACAAAGCCAGAAGAGCATATATTGCATGGAGTGACAACAAACAATCCTCTGCCTCTTCGAATGAAGAAGAAGTCAATTTGTGTCTCATGGCAAATACCGATTCAGAATCAGAAAATGAGGTTAGTTCACAATCTAATCCAACATATGATGAGCTACAAGAAGCTTTCAATGAACTGCATGATGATGATGTGAATTCCATAAAACATTTGTTGAGCACAAAGAAAATGCTTGAACAAATGAATATTGAACATAAAGAAATTGAAAATTTATGTGAGCAACTGAAAAAGGATTCACATGAAAAATCTGCAAAGTGCATTGAACTTGAGAATACTGTTGCATCATTAAAATCTGATTTATTGAAGTTTGCTAATAGTAAAGATAAACTGAATGTCATACTTAGCAATCAAAGACATGTTCATGAAAAATCTGGTTTAGGATATACACCAAATATGCATGTTAAAAGAAATAAATATAGATATGGTATTGGTTATATGCAAACCAGAAATGTCAAACTTGTCAAAAATCTGCTATTGCTAAAAGTATGTACGACATCTTTACTAAACCAAACAAACATTCATCCTTTGATGGCAAATGTCATTTCTGTTGCAGAAAGGGACATTTTGTATCAAATTGCTCATTTAAAAAATTAGCCAATAGAGGATGGAAGCAAGTTTGGATAGCAAAGAAATATGTGTTTGAAACTGACCCCCCAGGACCCACTTTGAATTGGGTACCTAGATCCAAAACTTAATTATTTTTGCAGGTGTGCTTGACATCCACCAAGCAAGATTGGTATTTGAAAGTGGATTCTCAAGACACGTGAAAGGAGACAAGTCTGAGAATCTTGTCTTTAACATTAAATGAAGTTAAATGAAGAAAGATTGGTCAACCAAGTTATATTGATGACACAGGAAAAGAGTCAATGGCATTCAATCAGAAAGTTTTTTTTGTTTAAATCGATTGGGTAATCGATTTCCAGTTTTGTCTCTTTTGTTTTGTTTAAGAATCGATTTGGGATCGATTTGGTTTGCCCAGGATTCAAAATTCAAGAGATGTGTTTTTGAAATGTGCCGAGCGTCGATTGGGATATCGACTAGATCAGTATTCACCGTTATACAATCGATTGGGGAATCGATTAAGTAACTCTGGACATCGAAGGAACTATTACGTTGTGGACTATTTCTCCACTAGCATTGAAGCATATTACACAATCATGAGGGATCATCCAGAAACGGTAACATAGTCGATTGAGCAATCGATTTATGGTTGTAAAGGTTTTAAAAGGAACAGTTCTAAATCGATTGTTCTTCAACTGATTATCTCCAGATTTCTCTATTTCTCTCCTATTTCATCTCTTATAGGCTCTCTGTCTCTGCAACTGTTCTCTACAATTCAATCTACACATCTATCTTCACTCAAATTCTTCAATCTACAAACATGGCTCGAGTGAAACAGACCCGAAGCCCATACCCCTCACCTTCCATCATCTTCAGCAAGGTGAAACTCCTTCACCTCCACCTACTGTGTCTAAAAGGATTTCAATTCCAACGCATAAGATCCTTGCCAAGGACAAGGGCAAGCAACCTGCACTGAATCAAGAAGTATCTAAGAAAAGGAAGAAACCACCATCAGAGAAGCTTTTGGCAGATGCTATGAAAGAGATTTCTCAGAAGAAAAAGAAGCCTGTTACATCACCCCCACCTAAGAAAACGTCTGCACCTAAGGATAAGGATGCACAAGTCACCATTCCAGCAGATTTTCTAAAAAGGAAAATCCATGAGGGCAGAACTCTGGATTTTGCCTACTTTGGTACAGAAGGCTTCACATTCCAAGATCATTTGAGACCTTAAACCTAAATCCAGAAACCCTAAACTCGAAACCCTAAACCCAAAACCATAAACCCAAAATCCTAAACCCTAAACCTAAAACCCTAAACCCGAGAACCAAAATCCTAAACCCGAAACTCTAAAACTGAAATCCGAAACCTGAAACCTTATTCTTGGAACCCTAAACCCGAAACCCTAAACCCAAAACCCTAAATCCAAAACACTAAACTCGAAATTTAAACCTGAAATCCTAAACCCAAAAATCTATATTCGAAACCCTAACCTGAAATCCTAAATTTGAAACCCTAAACACCAAACGCCTAACCTGAAACCTGAAACCCTGAACCTGAAACTCTATTCATGAAACCTTAAACCCAAAACTAGAAACCCTATACTAGAACCCAAACTCCGAAACCGCGAAAACCTAAACCCCAAACCTCAAACCCTAAACCCGAAACCCTTAACTCGAAACCTCAAACTTGAAACCTTAATCCCAAACAACCATAAACCAGAAACTCTAAACCTAAAACCATAATCCCAAAACACTTAACCCTAAACCCAAAACCCAAAAAATCTAATCTCAAAACCCTAAACCCTACACCCGAAACAGCAAACCGAAATCCTAAATGCTAAACCTGAAACCGTAATCCCAAATCCCTAAATCCAAAATCGTAAACTCTAAACCCAAAACGATTAACCTGAAAACCCTAACCCTAAACCCTAAACCATAAACCCGAAACTTTGATCATGAAACCCTAAAACCAAATCTGGAAACCCTATACCAAGAACCAAAAACCGTAAACCCTACACTCGAGACTCTAAACCCGAAATCTTAAATGCTAAACCTTGAAACCCTATTCCAAAAGCCTAATCACAAAACCCTAATTCAAAACCATAAAACCCTAAAACCCTAAACCCAAAAATCTAAACCCGAAACCCTAAACCTGAAACCGTAATCCCGAAATCCTAAATCTGAAACTCTAAACCCAAAACCCTAATCCCAAAACCCTAAACCCAAACCCGAAACTTGAAATTGTAATGATGCAACCCTAAACCCTAAACCCAAAACTAGTAACCCTATACCTAGAACCAAAAATAAACCAAAATCCGAAATCTGAAACCCCAAAACTCTAACCCGAAAACCCTAAACTTGAATCCCAAAATCCAAAACCTGAAACCCTAAACCTAAAACCCTAATCCTGAAGACTTAACCCGAAACCCTTAACACGCAAACCCAAAACCCAAAACATGAAACCCTAAACTCAAAAACCCTTACCTCAAACCCTAAACATGAAACCTTAAATCCGAAATCCTAACCCGAAACTCTAAACTTGAAACCCAAACCAGAAAACCTTAAACCTAAATCAGAAACCCTAAACTCGAAACCCTAAAACTAAAACCAAAAATCCTATGTCATGGATAGTCATATTGTTGATCTTATGCAGATACTATGGAATGAATATGTTTCTGAGTTATATTGTTGCTAATAATATGTTTTGATACTTGGGTAAAATTTATGTTTGTCTTCGTTATTTAAGAATAGAAACATAACATTTTCCTGTTGTATGTGGTTGTTTGAAATTAATTGCAATTATTTGGAGTTATTTTGTGTTTTTTCCAGCAAAATGTAACTTGTTGTACATAGTTCAATGAATTCAGCGTTATTGGATATAGAAGTTGGGTTCTTTTCCATCACTTCCCCTTTCTTTGACTAAAGTAATGTGCTTTGGCAACTGAGACATCTTCCTCGTCACACAAATTTGCAAAAGTGACCCTTCTTTTTATGGTTAATTGATTTGTGTGCTTAAAGGGATTGCCTTAAAGCTTATCATCTGAAATGCGTGAATAAAAGACAATACCTTATTGAAGAATGAGAGTAATTGGTGTTTTGGTAAGCTGCTTCAACATTATCTATACTTATGCGGCATTCAAATACATTTCTTTTACTTTCGTTGGTCTCTAAGTATTTATGCAGTTGATACTGCCATGACAATTGTCAATCTTATATGTTTTTAAAAATGTGATCTGGCCCGAGTTATGTTTTCGAACACTCTATAAATCTATACATTATATGAACCTGCATATCCTAATTATGCCTAAAATGCTTGAGAAAATTGGTGTTATATGTTTAAATGTCTTTTAATTCTGGTGATGCTAAATGACTTTAAATAATTTTTAATAGTTCCCATTATTAATACATATGCAGAAAAGCATCAAAGGTCATGTGCTTTTACTGCCCAGCTGCTGTTTGTGGGAAAATGCTTCTTTGATGGTGGATTTGCTACTGTCGAAAGAAACAAAGGATTTTGGAGCACTGCGCAAAACTTGCATCTCTACTTGAAAAACAAACTTGATGTTGATTCTAAATGGGGCTAAGATATGTTTCATCATGTGGTATGTTATATACAGCAAGAGAGAAGAAATAAGAAACAATCATGTGTTATTATTACACTATGTAATAATATGTTATTATTATTATATTATATTATTATTATTATTAATATGTTACTCAATTTTATAATGAACAAACTGAAAGAATGAATTCAAAATATTGTTTTTAAGATGTTCGTATAAAATAATAAAGTAAGTTATTGTTTTAACTATTGATAAAAAAAGTTATTATTATTATAGCAGTTTTTATTTTATCGAAATACAATTTATTAAGTAATTAAATCAACCATAATGAAAGAGATAATACAAAGATAATAATTCTCAATCTAAATGTTAGGAGGCAGTTAAAAACCAGCAAGCACAATGGACTCATTAGCTTAGCTCATTCGCAGTTCAAACTCACACCACTTCTAGAGAGAGAAATAAAACAGTGTAAGTAGAGAGAGAGAGAGAAACACATTTATTCACAATCAATAATGAACTCTTCTCACATCTCATCGCTTCACTTCAATCTTGTTTCTGTGTCATAATCTTCAATAGTATGTAATGTAGGGATCCATGGGGTGGTTCGTTAGAGATCAATGCCACAGAGTCAGCCACCGACGAAGTTCGGAGCCGAAATATTCAGGAACTTGACAGAGCAGCTTTGTGACGTCCGTTGGATGAAACTCGACATAGTTGGTTACTGGGATCCCACTGATCAGAAGAAGAAGTATGTAGATCTGGGTTGATTCATTGTTAGCCGCAAGATCTTCGTTTGGACTGTTGGAACAATTGTTTTTGCTGCTTTGTTGCTGGTTTGTTACTCTTATTGTTAAAACTGTTCCTCGTCATCATCATAAACATCCTCCTCCTGATAATTTATACACTTGCG
Source organism: Cicer echinospermum (assembly GCA_002896215.2). Lineage (NCBI taxonomy): Eukaryota > Viridiplantae > Streptophyta > Magnoliopsida > Fabales > Fabaceae > Cicer > Cicer echinospermum. Next base: position 6,399 of record PGTU02005907.1, read on the forward strand.
CTTCATAAGGCTCTTATGTTCTTCAATGCCCAAAAATGTAAGCTTTTTTTCTAAATGTCCTCTCATTTTGTTTTGTTGGACTTACTTAATTGGATAAATTTTTTATTTTTTATGAAAGTGGTTTTTTTATATATGGTATTTTACTTGATTTTGTTATGTGATTCATTTTTATGTTATGATTCATATAGGACCTAATAGTGTAAAGTTTGATTTTTTATGAAAATTGGTTTTTTTATTTTATATTTTTGTATGTTATTTTAGTTGATTTGGTTTGTGGATTCATTTCTCTATGTGTCATAGAGGGACTAATAGTGTAAAGTTTGATTTTTTATCTTGCTTTTTATGTTTATGTTATCTCAATTTGATTAGTGAATTCTGTCAAAAAAAAAGAAGTTTGATATGTAAGTGACTTTCAACCTTCTGATTATGAAGACCTCAATGACACATCAGGAGTTAAATCGGTGAGTGGAAAGAAAGATAAGAAAAAGGATATGTAGGATGGGTTCAAGAAGTCTCATTGATTTCTTGAAGATATTAGTAGAGACACAACCAAAGAACTTTCGAAACACGATGTTGCTTCAATTTCATGAGTACTGCAATAGTAAACAAGCTATTTGACCTTCGAAAGATCATATGTGATGAAAAGTTAAGGACTTTCCTGCTACTAGCTTTTAGTTTAGTCTTCTGTGTTTCCTCTATCTCCAACTTATATATTAATAACTTGCAATCCATCCTTTTTAAAGGGATCCCCGTTCAAAGATCTTTTGAAAGTATTTAACATCGACGGTCAGCCAGAAAATCGAGCTGACATGTCTTCGGTCAGCAGGATCAAGCATTGGAAGACGAAATGAAGGTAAAGTTTCGTTTCCAACTCAACAAAAGACGAGTCCCAAGTTCGAATTTTCTGCAGAGGTCACGTAATGCAATAATGGAGCTGCGGATGGTGTCCGTCGAGTTGCAACCAAGTAGCTGGGCATTTGTTGAATATACTAAAACAACAGAAGCCCTTGGGCAAATAAGTGATGGGATGATTTGGAGGGATGTTACAAATGGCTTACTTGTGCAGTGGCGATGGCAGTGGAACCCGTTTGCAGGATTTTAATCGCCACCCTTGTGCCGTTCAATGCTTCTGCAATTTTGGAACACGGGTGTATGTATGCTATGTGAGTGGTATTTTCCAAGTACTGGACTATAGAAGGGCAATATAATTGCAGGATGGGTTGCTCATAATAGTCTTGTGACTAAATTGGCTGTTGGTAACGGTTCTGTGTATAGCTTTGCAACTCATGGTGGCATACGCGGATGGAATATTGCATCCCCAGGCCCTGTTGACAACATAATAAGACAGAGCTGCCTCAAAGGAACTTATACAAGAAGACACGAATATCAGAATTTTGATGGCACATGGAATGTTGGTCAAGGTAGAGCTTTCCTAGATTCAATTTTCGTGGTTGGGTCTGTTGTATCAGACGTTGGCATTTTGTGGTCGGTTTGCAAGAGGTGGAGATGGGTGCTGGTTTCTTGCAATGTCTGCTGCCAAAAAGAAATTGTAAGACTTTATTCACATGCTTAATTATGCATTTGAACATTAAATTAAGTTTTGTGTTGAGCCTTATTTACTTTATATGTAAAACTACCTTATAAAATTGTGAGGATGATTTTGTTGTTTGAAACGTAGTTTAGACTTGTACTTAAAAGAAAAATGTATAGACCCCTGGACTTTGTTCCATTTTGAAGGAGACCACTATTAGATCAGAATATACGGACATGATATGATTATGGGTTGGTCCTTACCAAAAGAACATCTGGCCCCACCCATAAAATTTGCAGAGCGGAGTTTAAGCAGATAGTCAAACTAGCCGGTTTTAGCCAGAGTGAAGTCTTGAAGTATTTTAGTGCAAAACAAACATTGGAACCACATAGTTTTGGTCTAAGTAGAAGTGAAACAGAGTAATTTGGAGTGCAAGTTTAGCAAGAGGCACATGTCAAACATAATATGTGGAGTGGAGTTTAGCAAGAGCACACGAGTCTAGGCAAGTTGATCTTTGATGCATAATATATAGTTTTAGGAGAAATAGGAAAATCCTATGTATCTTCAGCTTGTTCTTATCAACAATAGAAATAGAAATTAAATTAAAAGGATACATTATTTGATGTTAATTTAAATTTATTTAGATAAATGAAAAAAGGCCATGTATACTTATGAACACATGCACATCATGCGAAGAATGATTTTGTTCAGGTTGGTGGACAAATAGTTTGTTGGCAGGTTTTGAAAAGTTTAAGGACCTCTCATGCTGTCACCCAGTTTAAAATATTTATACTTGCTTATTTTAAAGATGTTGTAAAGTTTAGAAAGCCTGCATATTTTCCATTGTTGGTTATAGGTTACCATATTAAGTTTGCATATTTAGACGGTGGAAAATAGTTTTGTCAAAGTTGAAATAAAAAAAAGGAATTTGGTCTAGGAATTTTGTTTAAACACTCTCATTAAAGATAGTACTGTTACTGCCACCGTAAAATAATGATGCTTCTTAATGTAGTATATTATCTTCGTTATAAATTACAAATACACAATCGAAATCATACACAATTCCACATCTTAACACTTAGCAATGATAACGCATCGCTACAAACATCATGAGTTTCGAAATAGTATTGCAATCGAACATGCTATCACCAAATTCCAAAACATAACACTTAACACTTATAACACAATTACTTACAACATCATGGGTTTCGAATGGTATTGCAATCAAACATGTTATCACCAAATTTCAAAACATACACTTACACACTTATAACACGATACTACACAGACAAATGAAACAACAATTCACAATTTAACAGGGTGTAGTCTCTCACGGACAACACCTGTGCAGTCTCTCATGGACAAAACACACAATTCACCAAGAAAGTAAGTCGTAAACGTACTACCTATCACGGGGTCCGTACTGTTTACCTAGGTGCCACCTATCATGGTTTATATATATTTATATATATATACACCACGTGTGTGTATTACTTTATTTGATAACTCTATTTTATTATATAAATGTGAATGGTGAATGGTGAATGGTTTAGGGTTTAGGGTGCTAAGACTCACTTAGATAAACAATTTATAAAACAAAACAAGTGTCTCAAGAAAACACTCCTGGAAAGGAGTACAAGTCTGGATTGACAAACTAAAAAAGAAAAACCTAATCAAACAAAATAAAGCCCATGTCATCGTCACTTTCTTCCTTTGCCTCTTCCTGCAACACACAAAATATGAAGCATGACTCGATAAATAAAAGTGACAAGTATAAAAAAAATACAGCAAGCACAAATAATCTGTTTTATGTGTTCTCAAAAAACTATTAAGTCTATTTCATGTCTTTATACATCTTAAAAGGGTTACAGTCTGTTGGACTTTAGTCCTTTGATCCTAATTTTGACATAATTTAACAAACATACAATGTTCATACCACACATGATAAATCTAATATTTGAATTGAGCAGATTTCGAGGAAACAACAATCCAATCCTACACACTTGGATCATATTGCTTGGAACACAAGAAATCAACACAAAGTTGACTTTTTGACTGAAGCAAATCGATTGGGAAATCGATTTCATAACAAGGGTGTAAGGAAACACAACTGTTTGTGTTGGTATAATCGATTGAACAATCGACTGACTAAATTAGAAATGCAAATTGCACAAGTCAGTAGCACCCCAGTTTTGAGGGTAATCGATTGACAAATCGATTATACATTTCACAAAGTAACCTGATTTGAAATAAATCGATTGGAAAATCGATTGTACAGTCACAGTGTCACCCCAGTTATGAGGTAATCGATTGGGCAAATCGATTAGTTAAATAACATTTGCAAAATAACTTTCCCTGTGACAAACACAATCGATTGGACAATCTATTGTGTGGAATTTCAATCAAGTTAAGTTTGGTTGCAATCGATTGGAAATCGATTGAACTAAACATCTGGTAAGAACTTTTCAGAAAACAAATACCAAATCGACTGGCACATCGACTAACATCAAAATAGCTGAGTCACTGACTTAAACACAATCGATTGGCAAATCGATGAAAGACTTTTTTGAAACACAATCGATTGGAATCGATTGAAACAAATGTTTTGATATCACAGTGAACTTCAGTTTGTGGCCAAATCGATTATGCGGTATTTGTGAATCGATTTATTCTGAAAAGTCGCTTTAAAAAGATCGATTGGTAAATCGATTAGCTTATATAGTTTCAAGATTAAAGAAAACAAGACTCGCGATAATCGATTGGCAAAATCGATCACACATGTTTTATAACTTTAATAAATCGATTGGTAAATCGATTTAGTAGTTGTTTTTTCTGAAACTATATAAACTGTTTTTCAATCTTTTTCAAAAAAAAAACCTTGATCATAATCTTCATAATTCTTAGAACTCAAATATAACTTCAATAACAGATCACAATACACTTTGGTTAACAATCTGATATTGCTTTTTCAGATCAAGATCAAAAGATTATCCATGATCACTGAGAGAGCTGGAAAAGTGATCTTGAGAGAAAAGACAGAGTTCTCATGAACAATCTTTGAATATCCAGATTCGTGAGTAGACACTTTGATCAAGATTGAAGACTGCTTTTTGTACTTCTTTAATCTGTCTGTAACAATACTTTGAAACGAAACGAACGCTAGAAATCCAGCTAGAAAACTGGTGGCTACTTTCTGGTGAGAGGTCTCAACAAGAAAGAGTCGTACTTTGATTTAGTGTTAGACTGCCGAGTGGTCTACAAGATCAAAAGGGTTGATAGAAAGCCAGCTAGAAACTGGGCTACTTTCTTGGGTAGAGAGAGCTCAACAAGAAAGAGTCGCACTGTGATTCTGTGTTAATTGCTGAGTATCTACAAGGATCAGAGGGTGATCAATAGGAAAGAGATCATTAAGATAGATAGGTTTCGGGGATGAAACTGGACAATCTGTAATTGATTCTTTCTATTGGAGAAGAAAATCTGAAATCCGTTTGGATTTTCAGGACTGGATGTAGGTTGTCAAGTTGACAACTGAACCAGTATAAATCCTTGGTGCAATCTTCTCTAACCCTTAACTCCTTTAATTTTCTATCTTGCAATATCTGTATATGTGATTAATATTAGATGCATGTTAAACATATTATGTGTTAGGTAATATTGTTTAATCTGGTAATTTGACTTGCATGCATCTTGGTTAATTGCTTATCAATCTACTTGGTGAAGCTTGATAATACACAGTTGTAATCATCCTCGGGTTGAGGATTGATCTGTTTTGAAAGTTAGTGAAATCTCACAAGGGTGTGAGGACTGGACGTAGCCATCTTTGGGTGAACCAGTATAAAATTGTGTGTGTGTCCCTCATATTCTGCTCCTACTTTTTTACTCAGCTTAGATCTAACGATTTAAAAATCACATCCTCGAGCTAGCCATCCTCAGCAAGAGGATAGTTTTTAAAACACTTAAAAATTGTTTTTAACAGCAAAATCCCTATTCAACCCCCCCTTCTAGTGATATTTAGCTACAACAATTGGCATCAGAGCAAGGTTCTCTAAAAAATACACCTAACAGTGTAAGAGAAAAAGATCCAAAAAGAAATATGTCAAAAGCTAAGTACATCCCTGAAGGAGGATCATCCATCCGACCTCCCTACTTCGATGGTACAGATTACTATCATTGGAAAGGTAAGATGAGGCTATTCCTCATATCACAAGACAACAACATGTGGTCTGTGGTGGAAAATGGAGATCATGTCATCAGGACCAACAACGCAGATGCAACCTCCGATGAGAAACCTCAAGCACAATGGACGGCTGATGAAAATGCAAAGGTACTCCTAAACTCTAAAGCTCATTTATTTCTAACGTGTGCTTTGTGCAGGGAGAGTACTATGACAGAGTTGAAGATGCAAAACGCTAAAGAGCTATGGATATCTAAGGAATTCATCATGAAGGATCAAGTCATGTAAAGAAGCATAAGGATAAGATATGGGAGTAAGAGATTTCGAACTATTCGGAAATGAAGGAGATGAAACTATTGATAAATGTTTCTCAGGTTAACCATATATTAAATAACTTGAGATCTCTTGGAAAAGTAACTCCGTTCAAGAAAGGATCAAGGAAGATCCTAAGAAGTTTACCAAAAGAATGAGGCCCAATGGTAACTTGCCATTTACAGATGAAATTAGAAGATTTGGTTGAACTCTAAGAGCTCATGAACCATTGTTATTTGGCTGATAAACCAAACCAAAAAGGGAAGAATGATTGTCTCAAAAACCAGCCAACAGAAAGCTCCAAGAGAGAATAGGATGTCATAACAAGGAAAGCGCAGAGTATCCTCTGTCTGAGATGAGGATGACCTCGTTCTGATTTCCAGAAAAATCCAGAGGATGCTAAACAGAAGAGGACAGAATAGAGGACCTCCTCAAAAAGAAAAAATTGACAAAAGTCAAATAACTTGTTATGGATGCAACAAGATGGGACACTATAAAACTGAGTGTCCTCTCAACAAAAGGAACTCCAGAAAATTCCCATACAAAAACATATCCATGATGATCACTTGGGATGATAGTGATGAGTCATCCTCGGAGCAAGAAAAGGAAGAAGAGGCCAACCTATGTCTCATGGCAAAATCAGAAAATGACAAGGTAAGTATTTCTGATCTATGTCCAAATTGTAAAAAATTAGAAGTTGAATTTGATAGCCTTTTAAATGACTCATACACTTTATCTCAAAAATGCATGTTTCAAAAAACCCAACTTGTTGAGATAAAGAAACAAAATGAAGAGCTACAGAAAAATAATGATGAATATGTTAAAATCATTCAAGAGTTGCAGCAATCTCACTTTCAAAATTCTGAG
>PGTU02005914.1:0-47921 GCA_002896215.2 Cicer echinospermum
TTACTTATTGACACAATCAGTTCACAACAAACGTTGTTAACTTTTAACATAATTGACACAATCAGTTTACAAACACACATTGATATTGACACACACATATTTTTTTACAATTACATATTCTATCAAGAAAAAAAACACAGAACTATATAACTTTACATATTCACAACAGAACCTTGAACACAACTCATATTTTTTACAATTTACATATTCACAACCTTGCAGCATGCCCAATTTCCCACAATCAAAAAATTCATTTCAATCACATACTTACACCAGTCTTCCTTTATTCAGTCTTAGATCTCTTTCAGAGTTGTTGGACTGGAATTGTCAAAGTATTGTGCGATATAAAACTTGAACATAAATAAGTTAGAATCAAATATGTACATAGTTTATATATGAAAATCAAATTATAATAAAATATCGTACCATTTATGGATTATAGTTTATTCATATCAACAGTCTCCTTCATGAATCGCAATATATAGTACCCGCAGTCTATGTGTTTAGTTTGACGAGGGCACTATAAAAATAAAACATATAAGTCAATAAATATTTGTGCATTGATTGTTAATGAAATTTTAAAGGCATATATTTCAAACCTTTATTGGAATCCATGTGATGTTATTTGACTTTTGCTTCGACACTGTAGCACCCTTTGAACTCGAAAAACTTGTAAAGCACTATCCAAAAATTATTATAGCATTAACGACACATTATATAATATATATATATATGTGTGGTGTGTGTGTGGTGTGTGTAAGAAATAAATGAATATTACTATATGTGTCGAAGATAGTCTTTATATCCGAGTGATTGTTGTAATGGTCGTGCAAGGGATCTAAATAGTATATAACTTCAGAGGTCGCATTGATTGCAACAACATCCAATGTGCCCTACAACAACAAAAAGTTAGTTGGCAATTTTGTTTACACAACTAATTAATTAAGATCTCATAAATTAAAAAAGATATAAAGAAAGAATATATAATTACCCTGAATTATATGCGCGCAGAGGAACAACCTCTATTCCTTCTCTTTATTTCCCAATAGAATATCATACAATTATTCTTATACATAACTGGACCCGAGTTTAACATTGAAAGCTTATGCGGAGCAAGAATGAAAATCTTTCTTGACCACAATTTGGCGCGGCACCCCAACTTCTCATACAAAAAACTTCAATGACAAATGTCAAAATTTAGATTTAATTAACCAATTAAATGCAATTAAAAGTAATTTTTATCCTTAAATAAAGTATTTTACTATTTAAGTTGATGACCAGTAGCACTCAGGCTTCCTTTGATTGAGAAGTTGTATATGTGGTCTTTTTCAAGATAGTTTCTAATACTTATCTCCGAAATATCTTTCTCCATGCTTAATGATAGGTGAATCGTTGCTGTCCATATTTGCTTTTGCTTGTATGTCAAGACACGATCCCAAATCGAGCAAAGGCTTGTGGATGACTATTTAGGTGCAACAACTGATATTTACCCCGATCCAGTTGAATTTGGCAGCTTTATATACTCTCCAAATTTTGAAGTTTGCCATCTTAATTTTTCCACGAAATCCAGTTGTGGTGCGGCTTTATTCTAGCAGGTTTGTTGTGCGGGTGGTTTTGATTGAATCTGAAAAAATGAAGTTAATCAGTTTGTTAGTTATTGAATCTAAAAAAAATGACAAAACCTGCCAGAATAAATGTGACAAACCTTTTCCGGTGACATGACAGACTCGTTTGCGGGGAATCTTCTTGTCATTCCCTTTAGACTTGTATGAATCTAAAATAAATGTGAAATTAAAGTTAACAGCGGAAAAATCAGCAATTATATAATCAATCATAATCATATATCGTGCAATTAAGTATACATATCAATTAATACATTTCAATTAAACATACCTTATCAGGGCAACAAGATTTTTGGGCCATTCCACTAACTACCTATTGCTTCTCCCAAATACTTCATATCTCCATCGTTTGTCCGGTATAAGCAACGGTGGATTTGGTTAAAAGCAACACGTGATACTTTGACAGGTGACAGGATTCGGAGAATGTTGTTGCATACTTCTCCCAAAGTATTGACAATGTCTTTATTCCAACCTTGCGATGAGTTAACAGAGATAAAGTACAGCACACAGTAGAGACACCCTTAAATCAATGTAATACATAGTATGTGAAACAATAGGTTGAATAAATTTCTTATTTTATTAAGCTAATTAATTACCTCAGAAGACTTTTAAGACCAATTTGCAACTAGCATTTTCACTCTCCATTTGTATTTCACGTTAGAGACTGATCTGGAGTTGCTTTCTTATTCGTCTCACCAAGAATGTCACGTTGCTCTGTTAGACTTTGAGCTTCTCTTGTGAAAATACGGCGTTGGAGTTACGCCAAATCCTTTCCCCTCACGCCCGAATATTCATGAACATTAAATACTTTACCGAGTATGTCCCTGCACTTAACTGTTTGTTTCCGCTTGAATTTTAGAACTTTGTTCTAGAATTCTCCTCAAATACATATAAGATTAAATAGATAAGTTCAATATCATTTTTAAAATACAATATTAAAAAATATTGAAGTGATAATATACTTACACAAAGTTGTATCACTTTTTGAACATTTTCATTATCGATAGCTCCATCTTTATTTACACGAGCCTCTTCCACAAAATATGACGACCCAATGGTTGATCGTATTGGGTCTCTTGTAGCTATTCATTAAGACATAAACAAAAGCTATTCGTTAAGATCATAACCAAAATATTAGTTAGAAAACTATAGTTTATAATGTACCACATTATATAAAAGTGATGTTTAGTTACAATTTTTGCTCTAAACGTGCATATCCCATACAAGATTTTTGTATGGATGCGTTGAATTTTTGGCCCTCTCGCGATTTACCGTACTTATACTCTATATAAAAAAAATAACAATCGTTTAAAATTTAAATACGCTATGAATATGAATAATAAAACACAAATGCTAATAAATTAATCACTTACCACAAACGCGGGTCTGCAGTTTAGCTTACCAAATGGGCTTCATTTTTTCGCAAAATTTGATGATATTAGTGTTTATATATTTTTGGTGCTTCAATATTCATATTTCATCACGATATCTTATGTAGCAGTTTGATAGATGAGATCTAAATTTCCCGTGTATTTCCAGCAACTCAGAACGTAGGTTTTTCTCACCTCATCACATCAAAGCAGACTACAACCAATAAAGATATACTTATAGTTGAGTAAAGTATTTCAATGGAAAAAAATTATAAGTAACAAAAAAGTGGAGTAATAAAGTTAGTTTTATATCATTCCACAATATATCTTTTGCATCCTTCCAAAGCTTTATCTCTCTAATCGTCATTTAACTTGGGATATTCTAACGAACAAACACACCAATTAACTTACCAACATGGAATTGTTGGGGCTTCAATTGGCTGGCCACTTTCATTCCATCCACCTAATAACTCATATAGTAAGTACATGCTTTCAAAAAAGATAAAAAATAAACAGCAAACAAAGTATAGTATACCTAAATTTTATTCAATAACTTCTTGCTTTGATGACATTTTGCATAATGGTTGCACCACGTTTAACTTCATTGCATAAGTCTTAGTGTTGAACAACTTCTTCATTTTGATGATCCAAAGCCTTGTAGAATCCATTTATCGTACAACAAGTTCAACATGCAGTTCAATATAATTCAACAAGTTCAACATGCAATAGTCTAAGTACGTAGCAGTATAAGTTCAACATGCATTTTAGTGACAACAAAAAATTAATAAATACAATACTGAAGAGTGCGGAAGAAATACGTAGGTTACAACTTCATTTAAGAAGGAACAACGAGAATGTGCAGAAATACGAACGGTTTGTAGGACAGAGTAGGGTTCACAGAAATACTTAATGAGGTTCGTAGGATAGTAACAATGAGAAGAGTATGTAATAATGTTCGTAGGATAGTAACAGTAGGAGATGGCTTACAATGGATATGGTTGCCAATATGGTTCGTAGGGACAGTAGGTTCACAATGAGAAGGGCAATGAAAAGGAGGAGGGACACTGAAGGTAGTGAAGTTTACATAATGAAGAGAAAGCTGAAGCGGTTTACTGTTATATATAAAACCCTCTTACAACACTTTTGAAAGAGCGCTGTAAAAGACCTCCTTATTTATTTTTTAAAGCGCTTGTCCAAAAGCGCTATAAAAGACCTCCTTATTTTATTTTTTAAAAGCCTTTTACAACGTTTTCCAAAAAGCGCTTTAAAAGACCTCTTTGTTTTCTTATGTAACAGGTGTTGTATTTCTAAAGCCTTTTACAACGCTTTTTCAACAAAGCACTTTAAAAGACCTCTTTGTTTATTATGTGCAAGCGCTTTAAAAGATCTCTTTGTTTTCTCATGTGCAAGCGCTATGTGACCATTTTACAGCTTTTTTTCAACAAGCGCTTTAAAAGACCTCCTTATTTTTTTTTTTATGAAACAAGCTTTGTGACCTCCTTATTTTTTTTAAAGGCTTTTATAGCGCTTATTGACAAAAGGGCTGTAAAATTTACAAGTTTATGTTCAGTTCAGTTCAAGTAAAATACCTATATTTGGATTTTTTTTTCTTCCAAATAATAGTAGTTAATACCTATATATATAAATATATCAATGTTAAATTACATGATCAACTCATATTGGGATGATCAGTTCAAGAAAAATTCCAAGTACTCAAACAAAGCTTTTTCAAGGTCAATATAAGCAGAAAATCAGTTATGGGCAGGTCAAACGTACACTTAAATTACATGAACTTAGCATAAAACACTAAGATCAAGCTAAATATAAGCAGAAAATAAGTATAAGCATAAAATCAAATACAGTTCAAGCTAAATACTAAAATGCTCAATTCTAGCAAATCAAACAATTAAATTACACGAACTCAGTTCATATTACATGGCTTATATAAAAACAATTAAACACATTAAGATGCCTTTCTTCTTTTCCTGGTGGGATTCACATTTGTTTTTTCATTAACGATACGAAACAATGGATTAATCAAATTCCCTTAGCATGATCATCTCTATGATATAAACCATAAATCAGTTGAATCAATTCATGTGTTTGTGATGTTGCAAGAAAAGATCATTACCAACATCTTCATCATTATTGTTATCATCACTTATTTTATTGGTCGATAGAACAACAGACCATTTATCACTAGCAGGATCAATGACATAAAACACTTGTTAAGCTTGCGACGCTAAAATAAAAAGCTCATCTGTGTATCCCACCCTATTAAAATCGACAAGCAAGAACCCCGACTCATCAATCCGAACGCCATTATTATTATCGACCCACTGGAACCAAATATGGGAACACGAAATATTGTGTAGTCTAACTCCCATATGCGCTCGATAACCCCAAAATATGATAGATTAGCATATATTGGTTTTTTGTATTTTGCACTTGAGATATGCATCGCTTCAACTACGAGAGTGACTCCGCTATTTTGCATAATGGTTTGATCATCTTGTTCTTTGGTATAAAATGTGTAGCCGTTAATTACATAACCGGTTGTGTAAGAAAAGATATGTAAACTCAGACCATTTGCTAGCCACCTCAATCTCTGTGAAATTGATCTGGGGTCTATATCAAACTTTGAACTTATGTGATTATTTAACCATGTTATAAAACTTCAATTGTGCTCTCGAGTTATCCAATTTTGATTCATATTCATGTTCAAACTAGATAACTGATCCATGTGTATTGTAACATACGGTTGAACCTCATCATCATTGTGCATAACATACAATTGTGCCTGCTCTCATTTTGTCCTTGATATAGTCATTAGTCTCTTTCCAATTATCCCTTCTCCTAATATTCTTCCCGAATGACGAGACATGGGAAGCCCTATGGATTCAACATTGGACAGATATTTAGTACAAAATTCAACAGCTTCTTCGACAATGTACCGTTCAGCAATACAACCTTCTGGTCGACTTCTACTTTTTATGTACCTTTTAATATTTTCATATATCGTTCTATCGGATTCATCCATCTCATATAAGCTGGCCCACAAAGTTGTGTCTGCTTAACAAGATGAATAGTAAGGAGAACCATTATATCAAAAAACGAGGGTGGGAAATACATTTCAAGCTCACAAAGTAACAACAATTTCCCTCTGCAATGTCGGTAATTTTTTAGGATCGATCACTTTACTATGAATTTCCTTGAAGAAGAAACATAATCTAGTTATGGCTCGTTGAACTTTTTCAGGTAAAATGGAACGTATACCTATTGGTAGCAAATGCTCCATTAGAATATGACAATCATGGGTCTTCAAACCTTTTAACTTGAGGTCTTTCATACAAACGAAATTTTTAATGTTTGAAGAGTATCCTTCTAGAACTTAACTTTGTGTAGAAATTTACATAAAACAATTTTTTCCTTCTAGATAGAGTATGAGCGGTTGGAGTAGATATGTGCAATTTCCTTTTTTACGGCACGCAATTCATTTCTTATTCCCATATCGACGAAGTCCAATCTTGCATTGATGCCATCTTTAGACTTTCCTGGAACATTGATAACGTACCAATAACACTATCAAATACATTTTTTTCAATATGCATCACATCTAGGAAATTTCCTATATACAATGACTTCCAATATGGCAATTCAAAGAAAATTGACTTTTTCTTCCACCCAGTTTTGACTAGCTCTCCTGCAAAAGGTTTGCCAAATTTATTGGTCAAACCTTGTACTTTTCAAGTATTTGATATCCAGTCGGTGCTAAAGGAGCTTTATCTTCCTTTGATTTTCCATTGAATGCATTTCTCCACTCACGATACTGATGACTATAAGGTAAAAATCTATGATGTCCAAGAAATACATTCTTCTTACAATGTTTCAACCGCATCCAATTTGCACTCTCTTCACATATAGGACATGCATATGACACCCTGAACCCAAATTGAAATAAAAAGTAAAATGCACTAGTTTTAAAGAGATTCGCAGCGGTTCTAAAATAGAGTATATATATATATTTTTTTTAAATACTTTTAAGGTTCAAGACGTCACATTCACACTTACACAAAACGCTTGCATACAAATTTCCAAAAAAAAGAAATATAGTTGATGTTCATTAAATAAATACTTTTGATATAAAAGCAAGATCTAAACTTAGAGACAATTAATTTCTACCTCTAAATGACCGATAAAAGTAACACAATAGATCAATCAAATTTACAAAAATCTAAATTGTTCATAACTCAACAAAATACGAAAAATTACTCCCACCCAATATCACCTGTTCAGAGTGTGGATCCCCAATCGATAACCTGAAATAACTGCGCTCTCACAAGCGCCAAACACAAGCAACAATGGGTGAGCTTCGAAAACATGTAATAGTATAAAGTAACTTAGAAGAACACGTAAAAAATATTAAACACCATATCGTATCAAATAACAACCAACAAGAATAATCAAGGTAAAACATTGATACAATCCACAATATCAAGTAAGTTAATACACAAATCAAGTAATGTTATGCATGCTCTTATACTCTAGACTCCTCCTCTTTCATTGGTACACCATTCTTACTCTGAAGTACTTGGTTAGGAGGCTTGATACTATGCCACCACGCAAGTGGACGGACAATTCAAATTGGCCCTGTCCTTATAGATCCCCTCAACTCAACCCGAGACACATATACGCGACAGTCGAGGTAAACGTGTGTTGCATGGTAGCTCCCGACATTTGGAGTGCTACCCTCTAAGTCACTTAGGAATTCCCCACCGAATACCTCCAAGGTCTAACAATCTTGCCCTAAGGCTCAACATCAGACCGCCACGATCAGGCTCATTCAGTTGTACTTCCCCATAATCACTAGGCTTGTCAGGCCCTACCTATATGATGACCAAATAATCTCTACTTCAAAAATTATCAACAACTACTTTGTCCCCTCGTTGTCCTAGGTTTACTTACTCCATTAAGAAAACAATCATTGGCACAGGTCGAATTCGTCAATATTCAATTAAACACAATACGCATTTCATGATATTCATCAGAGTGGTAATATCACAAGTCAAGGAGTACACATCGTCATTGTAGATTTCTATAGTCATACATTACATTCAGATTTTATAATCATAATACATCATCTCAAGCAATAAAGGGCCGTCACTCACATATAATAATAATAATAATACTAGATCGTTCACACACATCACATCAATTGCAAGGCAAATAATTACAATTCATCACATTTTATATCGTATATCAATATCGAGGATAGATATAAACAAGGCACAAAATGCATCAAATACACAAATTCTACAATAATTCAACTATCACACGATCTTCAAAAATTAAATCAAACAACATCCTATAAAAGTTTCTAATTCACATTTTAACCTCACAAAATTCAAGTTTGCTCATTAGTCAATTATTACTCAAAGGGCTTCTGCCATACGTAGCGAGCCCCGAATGAATTGTGGGAAATACGGTATTCCCGTTCATCTCACTTAATTTATACTCATGCATTCGAACTCACTGTCACCCCATACCTCAATTTGACGCTTTCATAAGATATAAGGACCATAATGATTTTCAGCAACCATGAGATGTCGACCACACGCAACAAACCAGTCCAAACGCATCGACGAATTTGCAGAGTCAATGAAACATGGCTGATAGTTTTCTCGGGGCATAAAAATCAGCATTATATAATTAATAAAAATATTAGGCGAAGAAACATATTCAAAACGTCGTGAAACATGTTATTAGAAAATATCTCACCGACGTACTGGGGCGCCGACAGGGTCCGACATCGACTTCACCGAAACACGCAAATGAGTAGTGCTTCTTGAAGGTTTCGACGAGAGGAATCCAAAAATGATGTCATTTTTTCACGACGATGAACATGTTGGCCGGAGTTTGGCAACACAACCGCGGCGAGGGTGAAAACCCATTTTTTTAAGTATAACGATTGGCGATTTCAAGCATAGGTAATGGAAGAGGGTGTTTTGTGAAGTCCAAATATAGTCTCAGTTTTCATTGGTGATAGTCGTGGTGACCGGAATCTTGATCAAAAGGTGGAGGTGTGATTTTTGACAAAGAGGAATAGGGCGTTTAAGTTTGCGAGTCAAGTTGGAAATGAAAGAGAAGATCACAACGATCACAAATGTGGTCTCGGTTTTACACGAAACTTGATATAATGGATATAATTGAAGAGAGAAGGTGAAGAAGACATAAGAATGGAGGCGGAGGCTAATTCTACGAAGAAGATGAGAACGCGTACTTCTGTTCTCCTTCTTTTTTTTTCTCTTCATTTTATTATTGTTATTATTATCATTATTATTACTATTATTATTAATAATTGGATTTTAGTTGGAGTTAATCTATAAAACACATTCTACTCATTTCTTTTATTTTTTATTTTTAAAATAAAACCAAACAATTAGCAAAACTAATTTTTATTAATATATATATATATATATATATATATATTAAACACAATTTAATTTCTAAAATATTACTAATATTTCAAAACTAATATCATATAAAATAAAATAACTTATTTTATTAATCTTTTAAAATACTTTAATACTCAAAATTCTCATATTCCAAATAATCACTATAATAATACTTATTTTTTTATACTAGAATTAAAATATTATCATCATTAGAAAATAGTTGAAATTGTGAAATAAATAATAAAACAACAAAACTTTATATTTATTATTAAATCATAATAAATATATATAAAATCACAATGTTATAACAAGAATATAACAATAAAGGAAATCGAACACAATATCATTACTATTCCAAGATAATTATTTACAAAATAAATAACTAAAAATATAAAATAGTTATAAATAATTGAAATATAAATACGTATATACTTAACATTAGTCAAACGCGAAGAAAGTATTACATTAATTGGATACGCGTATATACACGTAAAATCACATAGAATCTTTTTCTTTAAAATGTTTCACTAAAATACTATTATTTTTTAGAAAAATATAAATAAAATAATATAATAAAATATTTATTATTTATAACACTCATTTAATATAATATGTATCAAACTAGTACATCATAGAAATTATCCATATAATGAAAATTAGTAACAAAATTTATCAACATCTACTTTAAAATAATTTTAACATCAAATTAATTATTTAGAATCTTATTTAGTTAATAAAATAATTTATTTTAAAATTTAGGGTGTTACAATGCATACTAACCTTTAATGCTATATCGTGATAAATTACCACATGCTGGAAAATCATTAATTGTGCCGAACAACATAGCCCTCAAATTGAAAACATTCTTTCTTATACCCATCATGAACTTCCTCACATGTCTCCGACATATTTTTCAAATCTTCAATTAAAGGAGTCATGTATACATCGATATCATTCCTAGGTTGTTTGGGTCAAGAAATTAACAAAGCCAACATAAAAAACTTACGCTTCATACATAACCATGGAGGTAGGTTATAAATCAACAAAATCACAGGCCACATGCTGTGTGAGATGCTTTGAAGACCATGTGCATTCATTTCCATCAGTAGAAAGTGCAAGTTGTAGATTTCTTGACTCTATCCCGAATTCAAGATACTCGTGATCAATTTTTTGCCCATTGTGGAGAATCTGCAGGGTGTCAAAACTTTCCATCTCTAATTTTTACATCTGCATGCCATGACAAGTGTTGTGAATCTTCTTCACTGCGATACATGCGCCTAAATCTTGGTATTATAGGAAAATACCACACGACTTTTGCTGGAGTAGATTTTTTCTTCTTATATCGAGAGACATTGCATTTCGGACACGCCTTTAGTAATTCATATTCGTTTCAAAATAAAATGCAATGATTTAGGACACGCATGAATCCTTTCGTAACTCATGCCAATAGAGCACAAAATTCGTTTAGCCTCGTAGGTTCGACTGGGAAGTTCATTATCATTTGGCAACATATCTTTTAAGAGTGTTAATAATTCTGTGAAGCTTTTATCAGACCATCCATTACTCGCTTTTAAGTTGTACAACTTTAATATCGCTGATAGTCTTGTGAATTTAGTACAACCATTATATAATGGTTTCTCTGCATCACTCAACGAAATCAGTTGAAGCATACGTCGAACCATTCTCAAAATTAATTTTTTTTTTCTCATTATGTCTTATCCAACATGTATAGCTTTGATCAATTCCATGCCATACTAAATGTCTTTCCAATTCATCTTCTCTAACGCGTTTTCCAAAACAACATTTTTAAACAAGGGCAAACGACTCTATTTGGATCGTTTGCATTCTTCACTGCAAACTCAACAAACTCCTTCACTCCATTTTCATACTCTTTTGACAATCGATTGGCAGACATCCATTTTCAGTCCATTTTATATGACCTATATAAATGCAGTTACACAAATAATAAGCTACTGATAACATTATACCAATATATAGTACACATATCTAATATTAGAAAGTGGAAACAAAGGTCCAAGTTTGATTTCAAAACAGAACATATCAACAAATTTCAAGAAAGAATAGATTTTATATGATTTATTATGTAACAGTTTATTAGTTTTAGTGACAACATCAAATTAATAAATACAGTACCTGAGACGACGTATCCAATTTTTTTTAAAGGAAAAGAAGTAGATGGACTTAAAGTAGAGGAGAGGAGGGTTCGCAGAGTAGAGGAGATGAGGGTTCGTAGGGTTAGAACAATGTATTAAATTTATTTTAAATTTGTTTATTTATTTAAAGTAAATGATTTTTATTAAAAGTGAATGATTTTACAACGCTTGTATACTAAGCGCTCTAATAGGTCCTTTAATTATGTGAAAGCGCAAGTCTTTTACAGCGCTTGTATAAAAAGTGCTCTAATAGGTCATTTAATTATGTGAAAGCGCAAGTTTTTACAACGCTTGTGTTTAAAGCGGTCCAAAAGCGCTGTAAAACATTATGTGAGGGTGCTTCAGTTTACAGCGCTTTTTTCAAAAGCGCTGTAAAAGCCTTGTAAACATTATGTGCAAGCGCTATTAGACCCTATATGACTCGACAACAGCGCTTTTTCCACATCGTTTGTCAAAAAAGCGATGTTGTATACTCCGTTATTTTTAAAATATTATACAACAGCGCTTGTATTTAATAAGCGCTATAAAAGACGCGCTATAAAATGTCATTTTTGCCGTAGTGCATTGAGACTTTTGGATTTAATATACAAACTACATTGATTAAAAACCAAAATGGACTAGAATAAACATTGTAAAGACAAAAATTACCTAAAATATTAATCTATTTAGACTCTTGTACTTATTGGACGAACTACATTGATGTAAAAAAAAATTGACTAGAGTAAACCTAGTAAAGAATAAAATTACCTAAAATATTAATCCGTTCAGACTTTTGCACTTATTGGACGAACTACCTTGATGTAGAACAAAAATGGACTAGAATAAACCTAATAAAGAAAAAAATGACCCAAAATATTAATCCATTGAGACTTTTGTATTTATTCAACGAACAACATTGATTTAGAACCAAAATGGACTGGAATAAACCTTGAAAAATACCAAAGTGACTTAAAATATTAATTTATTGAGAATTTCACACTTATTAAACGAACTACATTGATTAAGAATAAAATGGCACAAATTAAACCTAGTAAAGATCAAAATGACCTAAAATATTAATCCATTGAGACATTTGCACGTATTGGACGAACTACATTGATGTAGAACAAAAATGGACTAGAATAAACCTAGTAAAGAATAAAATGACCTAAAATATTAATCCATTGAGAATTTCACACTTATTGGACGAAACTTGTGGATTAAGTATCTAAATGTACTAGAATAAATATAGTAATGATAAAAATGACCTAAAATATTAATTCATGAAGACTTTTGGACTTATTGGACAAACTACATTGATTGAGAACAAAACTGGACTAGAATAAACCTTAAAAAAACCAAAACTACCTACAATGATTAAGAACAAAAATAACCTAGTAAAGAAAAGGCTTAATTGCAGTTTTGGTCCCCCAATTTTTGCTGAATCCCGAAAGTAGTCCCCCATTTTGTTTCTCCCTAGTTTTGGTCCTCCAAACAGAATTTTGGTCCAAAATTTGATGAAATTTCATTTTTTTTGGATTTATTTAAGTCACACCATGCCTCAAGATCTCATTTGCAACAAATGTACCTGAAATATATGATCATAAATGGTCTAGTACGACTTTAAAAAATGAAATTTCATCAAATTTTGGACAAAAATTCTGTTTGAGGGAACAAAATTGGGGAGAAATAAAATGAGGGGACTACTTTTGCGATTCAGCTAATATAGGGGGACCAAAACTGCAATTAAGCCTAAAGAAAAAAATGACTGAAAATATTAATCCATTGAGACTTTTGGTCTTAGTGGACGAACTACATTGATTAACATCTAAAATGAACTAGATTAAACACAGTAAAGACCAAAATTACCTGAAATGTTAATCCTTTGATACTGTTGCACTTTTTAGACCAACCACATTGATTAAGAACCATAATGGACTAGAATAAACCTAGTAAAGAAAAAATTACTTAAAATATTAATCCATTGAGACTTTTGCATGTGTTACACGAACCACATTGATGTAGAACAAAAATGGACTAGAATAAACCTAGTAAAGAATAACATGACCGAAAATATTAATTCGTTGATCTTGTGCACTTATTGGATAAACTACATAAATTAAGAACCAAAATAGGCTAGAATAAACATAGTAAAGAAAAAAATGACATAAAATATTAATCCATTGAGACTTTTGGATTTAATGGACGAACTACATTGAATATAAGAACCAAAATGGACTAGAATAAACCTTGTAAAGACCAAGATTACTTAAAATATTAATCCAATGAAACTCTTGCACTTATTGGACGAACTACATTGATAAAGAACAAAAATGGGCTAGAGTAAACCTAGTAAAGAATAAAATTACTTAAAATATTAATCTGTTCAGATTTTTGCACTTTTTTGGGACAAACTACACTGATTTAGAAACAAAATGGACTAGATTAAAATTGTAAATACCAAAATGACTTTAAATATTAATTTATTGCAATTATAAGAAGAACAACATTGATTTAGAACAAAAATGGACTAGAATAAACCTTGTAAAGACCAAAATGAGTTAATGTAAATTTCAAACTTATTTGATGAACGACATTGATTAAGAATAAAATGGCAAAGATTAAACTTAGTAAAGAACAAAATGAGCTAGAATATTTATCCATTGAGACTTTTACACTTATTGGACGAACTACATAGATGTAGAACAAAAAGGGACTAGAATAAACCTAGTAAAGAATAAAATGACCTAAAATATTAATCCGTTGAGAATTTCGCACTTATTGGACGAACCTCATTGATTAAGAATCTAAATGGACTTGAATAAACATAGTAAAGATAAAAATAACCTAAAATATTAATCCATCGAGACTTTTGGACTTATTGGACAAACTAGATTGATTAAGAACAAAAATGGACTAGAATAAACCTAGAAAAGACAAATATTACCTAAAACATTAATCCGTTTAGACTTTTGCACTTTATGGACGAACAACAATAATTAAGAACAAAAATAACCTATAATAAACTAGTAATACAAAAATGACAAAAAATATTATTCCATTTGAGACTTTTGCAATTATTAGAAGAAGAACAATGATTTAGAACACCAATGGACTAGAAATAAACCTAGTAAAGACCAAAATTACTTAAAATATTAACCCATTGAGAATTTCGCACTTATTAGACAAACTATATTGATTAAAAAAAAATGGCCTAGATTAAACTTCAAAAGACAAAAATGACTCAAAATATTAATCTATTGAGACTGTAGCACTTATTCGACGAAGTTCATTAATGAAGAACAAAAATGGATAAGAATAAATCTAGTAAAGAAAAAAATGACCGAAAATATTGATCCACTGAGACTTTTGCATTTATTTGGCGAACAACATTGATTTAGAACAAAAATGGACTAGAATATACCTTGTAAAGAATAAAGTGACCTAAAATATTAATCCATTGATAATTTCGCACTTATTGGACGAACGTCATTGATTAAGAATCTTAATCAACTAGAATAAACATAGTAGACCTAAAATATTAATCCATCGAAACTTTTAGACTTATTGAACAAACTAAATTGATTGAGAACTGTAACACCCCGATTTTCAAAGCGAGGGTGTATTTTTTTTTTTAAAAGACAAATTAAAATAAATCAGAGAATTTAATAAGGTAATACCTTCGGATAAATAATTGAGTCATTATACATTTACAAGCAGCGGAAAAGTTTCTCAAAATATGAATCCAAAGTATTTACAACAACAACAAATGATACATGGAACTCATTCAAATAAGATGTCATACTGACAATATTAGTAAAGGTACAGTTTTCCAAGTCAAAATAACGTAATCCAAAAAAAACATCTGTTCCCTCTACGTCATCCTAATCTGATCATTCTACAAAAAAAAAAACTATAGCTATACACCCTGAGTGATCTCCACGCTCCCCGTGAGATCCTCCTAACATAGCTCCAGTCAAGCTTTCCCATCTACATTCCCATCCGTAGGGTACGAACCGGTAGGATCGTCCTAGCTCTCATATGAGGGGAAAGCCCAGATTTCCACAATAGTTGTAAAGGGTCACCAACCGAAATTAACAGTTAACACATAACATTTAAGTTTTTAAATGCACAAAATAACCTTTCAACTAAGCATGCACCTTAAAAGGATTTTCCATATGCTAAATGTTCATATAATGCTTGCCAAGTAAAAATGAAGTCAACATAAGTCTTAAATCAATCAGGTAATAAACAACTGGCCAATCCATTGATGAACCATTTGAGCAATCTGTTATCTAACTCAAAATAAGAATTTCTACTAAGCCAATCGATTTCCAAATCGATTTCCTGAAGGTTTTTAGTGAAATTTGAACTCTGGGCTTAATTCAATCGATTGGGCAATCGATTGACAGAATAGCTGAGCCACTGACTTGCCAATGTTTGACTGGCTTGGCAGTTTTGCTGATTCCTGTATCGCAATTATTTCAGGTTAATGAGTTTTGAAGTTCAAGTTTGGGAGAAATCGATGCTCTAATCGATGATATCAAATTAAAAGTCCCTGTAATGTGTACTTTACTTATCGTTATTACAAATGACGATTTATATGCAAAACCTTAGTACGAGTAAGTCATGGAAACTAACTCAATCACATTCATACACAATCCACATCTTTGACATTAGCAATGTTTTACACGATCAGCACAAAGTTGGGTTTTACATGTGTTTTTAGAATCCATCATATCCTACACAGATATAAAAATTTTATAACTCTTTAGCAAATTTCTTTACAATTACCACTACAACTCAAATTTAGTATAAACTCAATCATAAACTTGAATCAAACACGACTCGTGTGTCACATACCCTAATGCAATGCGTATATGCCAAAAACAAACAATTATCAAAACTCAATTTTAACCAAAACCCTCCTCGAAGGCCGTAAATCACAATTGTACCGCCTATCGCAGGCCAAAGTACCAATTACCGAGGTGCCACCTATCACGGGTCTGCACGATTTACTAAAAAGCGTAAACCATAAACGTACTGCCTATCACGGGCCCGTATCGTTTACTGAGGTGCCACCTATCACGGGTCTGCACGGTTTACTAAAAAGAAACGTAAATTGTAAATGTACCGCCTATCACAGGCCAAAGTACTATTTACCAAGGTGCCACCTATCACGGGTCTGCACAATTTACAAAAAAGCGAAAAACCATAAAACGTACTGCCTATCACGGGCCCGTACCGTTTATCGGAGGTGCCACCTATCACGTGTCTGCACGGTTTACAAAAACGTAAATCATAAATGTACCGCCTATCATAGGCCAAAGTACTATTTATCAAGGTGCACCTATCACGGGTCTGCACGATTTACAAAAAGAATGAAAATGCATGAGCATATGCTGACTCCATCCACAAGAATCGTTAAGCAAATGCAGATATTAAAAGATTCCCCATTTTTAATACCCATTTAACTTAAACGATGTTCACAACAAACATTAAGCAAACACAAAATATTAGAGATTCCCCATTCTTAATACTCTTTTAACTTAAACGATTTTCAAAACAAACATTAAGTAAACAGAAATATTAAGAGATTCCCCATTCTTAATACTCTTTACACTTAAACGATTTCCAAAACGAACATTAAGTAAACAAGACATTAAGAGATTCCCCATTCTTAATACTCAATTAACTTAAACGATTTTCCAAAACAAACATTAAGTAAACAAGACAATTAAGAGATTCCCCATTCTTAATACTCATTTAACTTAAACGATTTTCCGAAACAAACATTAAGTAAACAAGACATTAAGAGATTCCCCATTCTTAATACTCATTTATCTTAAATGATTTTCCAAAACAAACATTAAGTAAACAAGACATTAAGAGTTTCCCCGTTCTTAATACTCATTTAACTTAAACTATTTTCAAAACAAACATTAAGTAAACAAGACATTAAGAGATTCCCCATTCTTAATACTCGTTTAACTTAAACGATTTTCACGACCACATTAAGTTAACGTAGACATTAAGAGATTCCCCATTCTTAATACTCGTTTAACTCTAATGGTTTTTCAAATTCCACACAAAACAAACTCAAACATATTATCAAATTCAATCAACGATCCACACCAAAACACATCAATTCATTTCTCCACAAAATCCAAACCATACACATATCAAATTTCATCAGTATTAATTAAGAACACGTCAAATACGACGAACACAAATCAACACAATCCACCACTCAAACACAACAAGTTTCATTTACTCAAAATCATACATAAATGAGTTTAAATTCATTTTCCACGAAACATTCTTCAATATAACCAAAACCTAACTCTAATATTTTACCCATAAAGCCTTTCCCCCAAACCAACACTTCAACCCTAACAAATTCCTTTCCACACAACCACAGATAAGTCCCTAAATGCAAACTAGAAGTTTGGAAGGAGCCTTTACCTTCACGTTAGCTTTAACGCGCGATTACGGTACCGCGAGTAAACCCGGAAAAATCTCCGCTCGCAACGTCGCCTCCAAAGTTGGTTCCCTAGCACCGTAGCGTGGTAGTGAGCAACTTTCCCTTCTATCTCTTCGCGAAACGAAGCTTAGATCTAGATGAAACGGGGAGGTTTGTGTTTGACGGTTTTGAAATCCCTAACACCGTTTTCGAATCCGAGAAGAAGAAAGGAGTTGGGAACTTGATCTTTTCTCACCCACTAGTCTTGGGTTTCAATTCTCGAACTTAAAGGAAGCAACAAAAATGAAGAAGAAGGAAGAAGAGAATGGGTTTCGCGGGGAGAGGAAACGTTTACTTCCTTTGTTCCTTTTCCTTTTGTTTTCCTTCTTTTCCTTTTCTTTCTTTTTCTTTTCTTTCTAATTCCTTTCCTTTTTCCTCAACACAAACATACATATATATATATATATATATATTTATATATATATATATATATATTAATTACTTTTAACAAATATCTCCAAATATCTCAAGATATTTATTAAAATTACCATTTCACCCATAAGGCATTAAATTCTTCGTAAAAGATCCACCGCAGTTAATTTAATTTATTCATCGACAAATAATTCTAATCGGCATCAAATATCTTTTTGTTCATATAAACTCCCAAAATATTAATAACTTGGCTAAAAAGCCCCTGAGTTCAATACCAAAATCCACTAAAATACATAAAGTATAATTTAAAATTATGGGTCTACAAGAACAAAAATGGACTAGAATAAACCTAGAAAAGACAAAAATTACCTAAACAATAATCCGTTGAGACTTTTGCACTTAATAGACGAACTACAATGAATAACATTAAAAATAACCTAGAATAAACTAGTAAATACAAAAATGACAAAAAAATTATTCCATTGAGACTTTTGCAATTATTAGAAGAACAACATTGATTTAGAACAAAAAATAGACTAGAATAAACCTTGTAAAGACCAAAAATGAGTTAATGTGAATTTCACACTTATTTGATGAACGACATTGATTAAGAATAAAATGGCACATATTAAATCTAGTAAAAGACCAAAATGAACTAGAATATTTATCCATTGAGACTTTTGCACTTATTGGACGAACTACATAGATGTAGAAACAAAAAGGGACTAGAATAAACCTAGTAAAGAATAAAATGACCTAAAATATTAATCCGTTGAGAATTTCGCACTTATTGGACGAACCTCATTGATTAAGAATCTAAATGGACTTGAATAAACATAGTAAAGATAAAAATAACTTAAAATATTAATCCATCGAGACTTTTGGACTTATTGGACAAACTAGATTGATTAAGAACAAAAATGGACTAGAATAAACCTAGAAAAGACAAATATTACCTAAAACATTAATCGTTTAGACTTTTGCACTTTATGGACGAACAACAATAATTAAGAACAAAAATAACCTATAATAAAACTAGTAATACAAAAATGAAAAAAATATTATTCCATTGAGACTTTTGCAATTATTAGAAGAAGACACATGATTTAGAACACCAATGGACTAGAATAAACCTAGTAAAGACCAAAATTACTTAAAATATTAACCCATTGAGAATTTTCGCACATATTAGACAAACTATATTGATTAAAAACAAAAATGGCCTAGATTAAACTTCAAAAGACAAAAATGACTCAAAATATTAATCTATTGAGACTGTAGCACTTATTCGACGAAGTTCATTAATGAAGAACAAAAATGAGATAAGAATAAATCTAGTAAAGAAAAAAATGACCGAAAATATTGATCCACTGAGACTTTGCATTTATTTGGCGAACAACATTGATTTAGAACAAAAATGGACTAGAATATACTTTGTAAAGAATAAAGTCACCTAAAATATTAATCCATTGATAATTTCGCACTTATTGGACGAACGTCATTGATTAAGAATCTTTAATCAACTAGAATAAACATAGTAGACCTAAAATATTAATCCATCGTCATTGATTAAGAATCTTAATCATTGGTGGCACCTTAGTAAACGATACAGACCCGTGCTAGGCAGTACGTTTATGGTTTACGCTTTTTAGTAAATCGTGCAAACCCGTGATAGGTGGCACCTCGATAATTGGTACTTTGGCTTGCGATAGGCCGTACAATTATGAGGAAGAAAATGACCTAAATGTTAATCTAATGACACAAATGAACATATTGGATGCCCAAGATTGGTTAAAAAACCTAATTGGACTAGAATAAGCCTAGGGAGGACGAAAATGACATAAATGTTAATCCAATGACACAAATGAACTTTTTGGATGCACAAGATTGGTTAAAAACCCAAAATATACTATAATAAGCTTATGGATGATTCAAATGACCTAAATGCGAAACCAATGACACAAATAAACTTATTGGATTCACAAGATTGGTTAAAAACCAAATTCGACTAGAATAAGCTTAGAGAGTACGAAAATGACCTAAATGCTAATCCAATGACACAAATGAACATATTAGATGCACATGATTTGTTAAAAACCCTAAATGGACATGAATAAGCTAAGAGAGGACAAAAATGACCTAAATGTTAATCCAACGTCACAAACATACCTATTTGGTGGACAACAATTGTTAAAAACCCTAATTGGACAAGGATATGCCTAGGGAGAACTAAAATGACCTAAATATTAATCCAATGACACAAATGAACTAATTGGATGCACAATCTTGGTTAAAAACCTAAATGGACTACAATAAGCCTAGGGAGGACGAAAAAGACCTAATTGTTAATCCAATGACACAAATGAACTTTATTGGATGCACAAGATTGGTTAAAAACCCTAAATGGACTGGAATAAGTTTAGGGAGGACGAAAATGACCTAAATGTTAATCCAATGTCACAAACACACCTATTGGATGCACAAGATTGTTTAAAAATTCTAATTGGACTGGAATAAACATAGGGAGGAAGAAAATGACCTAAATGTTAATCTAATGACATAAATGAACTTATTGGATGCACAAGATTGGTTAAAAGACCTAATTGGACTAGATTAAGCCTAGGGAGGACAAAAATGACAAAAATGTTATTCACATGACACAAATGAACTTTATGGATGCACAAGATTGGTTAAAAACCCAAAATATACTAGAATAAGCTTAGGGAGGATTAAAATGACCTAAATGTGAATCCAATGACAGAAATAAACTTATTGGATTCACAAGATTGGTTAAAAATCTAATTCGACTTGAATAAGCTTAGAGAGTACGAAAATGACCTAAATGCTAATCCAATGACACAAATGAACTTATTAGATGCACAAGATTGGTTAAAAACCCTAAATGGACTAGAATAAAGTTAGGGAGGATTAAAATGACCTAAATGTGAATCCAATGACACAAATGAACTTATTGGATGCACCATATTGGTTAAAAACCCTAAATGGACAAGAATAAGCTAAGAGAGGACGACAAATGACCTAAATGTTAATCCAACGTCACAAACAAACCTATTTGATGGACAACAATTGTTAGAAACCCTAATTGGACAAGAATATACCTAGAGAGAACTAAAATGACCTAAATATTAATCCAATGACACAAATGAACTAATTGGATGCACAAGGTTGGTTAAAGACCTAAATGGAGTACAATAAGCCTATGGAGGACGAAAAATGACCTAATTGTTAATCCAACGACACATATGAACTTATTGGATGCACAAGATTGTTTAAAAACCCTAAATGGACTGGAATAAGCTTATGAAGGAAGAAAATGACCTAAATGTAAATCCAATGTCACAAACTCACCTATTGGATGCACAAGATTGTGTAAAAAAACCTAATTGGACTAGAATAAACATAGGGAGGATGAAAATGACCTAAATGTTAATTCAATGACACAAATGAACTTATTGGATGCACAAGATTAGTTAAAAAACCTAATTGGACTAGAATAAGCCTAGGGATGACGAAAATGACCTAAATATTTATCCAATGAGAAAAATGATCTTTTTGGATGCACAAGATTGGTTAAAAACCCTAAATATACAAGAATATGCTTAGGGAGGATTTAAATGACCTAAATGTAAATCCAATGACACAAATAAACTTATTGGATTCACAAGATTTGTTAAAAACCTAATTCGACTAGAATAAGCTTAGGGAGGACGAAAATGACCTAAATGCTAATCCAATGACACAAATGAACTTATTAGATGCACAAGATTGGTTAAAACCCCTAAATGGACTAAAATATTTTTAGGGAGGACAAAAATGACCTAAATGCTAATCCAATGACACAAATGAACTTATTAGATGCACAAGATTCGTTGAAAATCCTAAATGGACAAGAATATGCTAAGAGAGGGCAAAAATTACCTAAATATTAATCCAACGTCACAAACACACCTATTGATGCACAAGAATTGTTGAAAACCCTAATTGGACTAGAATATGCCTAGGGAGACTTAAATGACCTAAATGGACTCTAATGGCACAAACGAACTAATTGGATGCACAAGCTTGGTTAAAAACATAAATGGACTACAATAAGCCTAGGGAGGACGAGAATGACCTAATTGTCAATCCAATGACACAAATGAACTTATTGGATGCACAAGATTGGTTAAAAACCCTAAATGGACTGGAATAAGCTTAGGGAGGATGAAAATGACCGAAATGTTAATCCAATGTCCCAAACACACCTATTGGATGCACAAGATTGTTTAAAGATCCTAATTGGACTAGAATAAACATAGAGAGGAAGAAAATGCCGTAAATGTTAATCCAATGACACAAATGAACTTATTGGATGCACAAGATTGGTTAAAAATCCGTATTGGACTAGAATAAGCCTAAGGAGGACGAAAATGACATAAATGTTAATCCAATGACACAATGAACTTTTTGGATGCACAAGATTTGTTAAAAACCCTGTATGTACAAGAATAAGCTAAGAGATGACGAAAATAACCTAATTGTTAATCCAATGTCTCAAACACACCGATTTGGATGCACATAGATTGTTAAAAACCCTAATTGGACTAGAATATTTCTAGGGAGAACTAAAATTGACCTAAATGTTAATCCAATGACACAAATGAACTAATTGGATGCACAAGATTGGTTAAAACCTAAATGGAACTAGAATAAGCCTAGGGAGGACGAAAAAGACCTAATTGTTCATCTATTGACACAAATGAACTTATTGGATGCACAAGATTGGTTAAAAACCCTAAATGGATTGGAATAAGCTAAGGGAGGAAGAAAATGACCTAAATGTTAATCCAATGTCTGAAACAAACCAATTGGATGCACAAGATTGTTTAAAAATCCTAATTGGACTAGAATAAAGATAGGGAGGAAGAAAATGCCCTAAATGTTAATCCAATGACACAAATGAACTTATTAGATGCACAAGATTTGTTAAAAACCCGAAATGGACAAGAATATGCTAAGCGAGGACGAAAATGACCTAAATGTTAATCAAACGTCACAAACACACCTATTTGACGCACAAAAATTGTTAAAAACTCTAATTGGACAAGAATATGCCTAGGGAGAACCTATTTGACGAAAAAGATCTAATTGTTATTTCAATGACACAAATGAACTTAGGGAGGACGGAAATGACCTAAATGTTAATCCAATGTCACAAACACACCTATTGAATGCACAAGATTGGTTAAAAATCCTAATTGGACTAGAATAAACATAGGGATGAAGAAAATGACCTAAATGTTAATCTAATGACACAAATGAACTTATTGGATGCAAAAGATTGGTTAAAAACCTAATTGGACTAGAATAAGCCTAGGGAGGACGAAAATGACATAAATGTTAATCACATGACACAAATGAACTTTATGGATGCACAAGATTGGTTAAAAACCCAAAATATACTAGAATAAGCTTAGGGAGGATTAAAATGACCAAAATGTGAATCCAATGACAGAAATAAACTTATTGGATTCACAAGATTGGTTAATAACCTAATTCGACTTGAATAAGCTTAGAGAGTATGAAGATGACCTAAATGCTAATCCAATGACACAAACGAACTTATTAGATGCACAAGATTGGTTAAAAACCCTAATTGGACTAGAATATGCTTAGGGAGGACAAAAATGACCTAAATATTAATCCAATGTCACAAATGAACTTATTAGATGCACAAGATTTGTTAAAAAAACCCTAAAAGGACAGGAATAAGCTAAGAGAGGACGAAAATAACCTAAATGTTAATCCAACGTCACAATCATACATATTTGATGGACAAGATTGTTATAAACCCTAATTGGACAAGAATATGCCTAGAGAGAACTAAAATGACCTAAATATTAATAAATTGACACAAATGAACTACTTGGATGCACAAGCTTGGTTAAAAACCTAACGGACTACAATAAGCCTAGGGAGGACGAAAATGACCTAATTGTTAATCCAATGACACATATGAACTTATTGGATGCAAAAGATTGGTTAAAAACCCTAAATGGACTGGAATAAGCTTAGGGAGGAAGAAAATGACCCAAATGTTAATCCAATGTCACAATCACACACATTGGATGCACAAGATTGTTTAAAAATCCTAATTGGACTAGAATAAACATAGGGAGGAAGAAAATGACCTAAATGTTAATCTAATGACACAGATGAACTTATTGGATGCACAAGATTGGTTAAAAAATCTAATTGGACTAGAATTAGCATAGGGAGGACGAAAATTACATAAATGTTAATCCAATGACACAAATGAACTTTTTGGATGCACAAGATTGGTTAAAAACCAAAAATGGACTAGAATAAAGTTAGGGAGGATGAAAATGACCTAAATGTGAATCCAATGACACAAATGAACTTATTGGATGCACATGATTGTGTTAAAAACCTAATTTGGACTATAATAAGCTTAGGGAGGACGAAAATGACCTAAATGCTAATCCAATGACACAAATGAACTTATTAGATGCACAAGATTGGATAAAACCCTATATGGACTAGAATATGCTTAGGGAGGACGAAAATGACCTAAATGTTAATCCAATGTCACAAATGAACTTATTAGATGCACAAGATTTGTTAAAAGCCTAATTCGACTAGAATAAGCTTATGGAGGACCAAAATGACTTAAATGTGAATCAATGCCACAAAGGAACTTATTGCATGCTTAAGATTGGTTAAAAAACCTAATTCGACTAGAATAAGCTTAGGGAGGACGAAAATGACCTAAATGCTAATCCAATGACACAAATGGACTTATTAGATGCACAAGATTTGGTTAAAAATCCTAAATGGACTAGAATATGCTTAGGGAGGACAAAAATGACCTAAATGTTAATCCAATGTCACAAATAAACTTATTAAATGCACAAGATTTGTTAAAAAACATAAAATGGACAAGAATATGCTAAGAGAGGACGAAAATGACCTAAATGTTAATCCAACGTCACAAACACACCTATTGATGCACAAGAATTGTTTAAAAACCCTAATTGAACTAGAATATGCCTAGGGAGACTTAAATGACCTAAATGTACTCTAATGACATAAATGGACTACAATATGCCTAGGGATGACGAAAAATACTTAATTGTCAATCCAATGACACAAATGAAGTTATTGGATGCACAAGTTTGGTTAAAAACCTTAAATGGACTGGAATAAGCTTAGAGAGGACGAAAATGACCGAAATGTTAATTAATGTCCCAAACACACCTATTGGATGCACAAGATTGTTTAAAAATCCTAATTGGACTAGAATAAACATAGGGAGGAAGAAAATGCTAAATGACCAAAATGTTAATCTAATGACACAAATGAACTTATTGGATGCACAAGATTGGTTAAAAAACATTATTGGACTAGAATAAGCCTAAGGAGGATGAAAATGACATAAATGTTAATCCAATGACACAAATAAACTTTTTGGGTGCACAAGATTTGTTAAAAACCCTATATGTACAAGAATAAGCTAAGAGAGGACGAAAATGACCTAACTGTTAATCCAATGTTTCAACACAAACACCTATTTGATGCACAATAATTGTTTAAAACCCTAATTGGACTAGAATATGCCTAGGGAGAACGAAAATGACCTATATGTTAATCCAATGACACAAATGAACAAATTGGATGCACAAGCTTGGTGAAAAACCTAAATTTGACTACAATAAGCCTAGGGAGGATGAAAAAGAACGAATTGTTAATCCAATGACACAAATGAACTTATTGGACGCACAAGAGATTGCTTCAAAACCTTAATATGATTGGAATAAGCTTCAGGAGAAGAAAATGACCTAAATGTTAATCCAATGTTTGAAACACACCAATTGGATGCACAAGATTGTTTAAAAATCCTAATTGGACTAGGATAAACTTAGGGAGGAAGAAAATACCCTAAATGTTAATCAAATGACACAAATGAAGTTATTGGATGCACAAGATTGGTTAAAAACCCTAAATGGACTAGAATAAGCTAGGAGAGGACGAAAATGACCTAATTGTTAAAAAACCCTAATTGGACTAGAATAATGCCTAGGGAGAACTAAAATGACCTAAATGTTAATCGAATGATACAAATGACCTAATTGGATGCACAATATTGGTTAAAAACCCTAAATGGATTGGAATAAGCTTAGGGAGGAAGAAAATGACCTAAATGTTAATCCAATGTCAGAAACACACCAATTGGATGCACAAGATTGTTTAAAAATCTTAATTGGACTCGAATAAAGATAAGGAGGAAGAAAATGCCCTAAATCATAATCCAATGACACAAATGAACTTATTGGATGCACAAGACTGGTTAAGAAACCTAATTGGACTAGAATAAGCCTATGGAGGGTGAAAATAACCTAAATCTTAATCCAATGACACAAATTAGCTTATTGGATGCAATAGATTTGTTAACAACCCAAAATGGACAAGAATAAGCTAAGAGAGGACGAAAATGACGTAAAAGTTAATCCAACGTCACAAACACACTTATTTGACGCACAAGAATTTGTTAAAAACCCTAATTGGTCTAGAATATGCCTAGGGAGAACTAAAATGACCTAAATGGACTACAATAAGCCTAGGGAGGACGGAAATGACCTAATTGTTAAAATTATTGGATCCACAAGATTGGTTAAAACCCCTAAATGGCAAGAATAAAACTTAGGGAGGACGAAAATGACCTAAATGTTAATCCAATGTCACAAACACACCTATTGGATGCACAAGATTGTTTAAAAATCGTAATTGGACTAGAATAAGTCTAGGGAGGATGAAAATGACATAAATGTCAATCCAATGACACAAATAAACTTTTTGGATGCACAAGATTAGTTTTAAAACCCAAAACACACTAGAATAAGCTTAGGGAGGATTAAAATGACCTAAATGTGAATCCAATGACACAAATGAACTTATTGGATGCCCAAGATTGGTTAAAAACCAAATTCGACAAAAAATAAGCTTAGGGAGGACGAAAATGACCTAAATACTAATCCAATGACAAAACTGAACTTATTAGATGCACAAGATTGATTAAAAACTCTAAATGGACTAGAATATTCTTAGGGAGGACATAAATGACCTAAATGTTAATCCAATGTCACAAACACACCTATTTGATGGACAAGTATTGTTAAAACCCTAATTGGACTAGAATATGCCTAGGGAGAACTAAAATGACCTAAATGTTAACCCAATGACACAAGTGAACTAATTGGATACACAAGCTTGGTTAAAAACCTAAATGGACAACAATAAGCCTAGGGCGGATGAAAAAGACCTAATTGTTAATCCAATGACACAAATGAACTTATTGGATGCACAAGATTGGTTAAAAACCCTAAATGGATTGGAATAAGATTAGGGAGGAAGAAAAATGACCTAATTGTTAATCCAATGTCAGAAACACACCAATTGGATGCACAAGATTGTTTAAAAATCCTTATTGGACAAGAATAAACATTGGGAGGAAGAAAATGCCCTAAATGTTAATCCAATGCACAAATGAACTTATTGGATGCACAAGATTGGTTAAAAAACCTAATTGGACAAGAATAAGCCTATGGAGGATGAAAATGACCTAAATGTTAATCCGATGATACAAACGAACTTATTAGATGCACAGGATTTGTTAAAAACCCTAAATGAACTAGAATAAGCTAAGAGAGGACGAAAATGACCTAAATGTTAGTCCAACTTCACAAACACGCGTATTTGACTCACAAGAATTGTTAAAACCCCTAATTGGACTAGAATATGCATAGGGAGAACTAAAATTACCTAAATGGACTACAATAACCTAGGGAGGACAAAAAAGACCAAATTGTTAATCCAATGACACAAATGAACTTATTGGATGCAAAAGATTGGTTAAAAATCCTAAATGGATTGGAATAAGCTTAGGAAAGGAAAAAAATGACCTAAATGTTAATCCAATGTCAGAAAACACACCTATTGGATGCAAAAGATTGTTTTAAAATACCTAATTGGACTAGAATAAACATCGGGAGGAATAAAAATGACCTAAATGTTAATCTAATAACACAAACGAACTTATTGGATGCACAAGATTAGTTAAAAAACCTAATTGGACTAGAATAAGTCGAGGGAGGACGAAAATGATATAAATGTTAATCCAATGACACAAATGAACTTTTTGGATGCACAAGATTAGTTAAAAACCCCAAATATACTAGAATAAGCTTTGGGAGGATTAAAATGTTCGAAATGTGAATCCAATGACACAAATGAACTTATTGGATGCACAAGATTGGTTAAAAACCCAAATTCGACTAGAATTAGCTTAGGGAGGACGAAAATGATATCAATGCTAATCCAATAACACAAATGAACTTATTAGATTGGTTAAAAACTCTAAATGGACTAGAATCTGCTTAGGGAGGACAAAACTGACCTAAATGTTAATCCAATGTCACAAATGAAATTATTAGATGCACAAGATTTGTTAAAAACCCTAAATGGACTAGAATATGCCTATGGAGAACTAAAATGACCTAAAAGTTAATCCAACGACACAAATGAACTAATTTGATGCACAAGCTTGGTTAAAAACCTAAATAAACTACAATAAGCCTAGAGAGGCAAAAATGACCTAATTGTTAATCCAATGACATAAATGAACTTATTGGATGCACAAGATTGGTTAAAAACCCTAAATGGATGGGAATAAGCTTAGGGAGGAAGAAAATGACCTAAATGTTAATCCAATATCAGAAACACACCTATTGGATTGACAGGATTGTTTAAAAAATCCTAATTGGACTAGAATAAACATAGGGAGGAAGAAAATGACCTAAATATCAATCTAATGACACAAATGAACTTATTGGATGCACAAGATTGGTTAAAAAACCTAATTGGACAAGAATAAGCCTATGGAGGACGAAATGACCTAAATGTTAATCCAATGACACAAATGAACTTTTTTGATGCACAAGATTGGTTAAAACCCTAAATATACTAGAATAAGCTTAGGGAGGACCAAAATCACCTAATTGTGAATCCAATGACACAAATGAACTTATTGGATGCACAAGATTGGTTAAAAACCTAATTCGACTAGAATAAGCTTAAGGAGGATGAAAATGACCTACATGCTAATCCAATGCCACAAATGAACTTATTAGATGCACAAGATTGATTAAAAACCCTAAATGGACTAGAATATGCTTAGGGAGGACAAAAATGATCTTAATGTTAATCAAACGTCACAAACACACCTATTTGATGCACAAGAATTGTTAAAAACCCTAATTGGACTAGAATATGTCTAGGGAGAACTAAAAATAACCTAAATGGACTCTAATGACACAAATGAACTAATTGGATGCATAAGCTTGGTTAAAAACTTAATGGACTACCATATGCTTAGGAAAGACGAAATGACCTAATTGTCAATCCAATGACACAAATGAAATTTATTGGATGCACAAGATTGGATAAAAACCCTATATGGACTGAATAAGCTTAGGGAGGACGAAAATGACTAAATGTTAATCCAATGTCACAAACACACCTATTGGATGCACAAGATTGGTTAAAAAACCTAATTGAACTAGAATAAGCCTAGGGAGGACGAAAATGACATAAATTTTAATCCAATGACACAAAATACACTTTTAGGATGCACAAGATTTGTTAAAAACCCTAAATATACTAGAATAAGCTTAGGGAGGACGAAAATGACCTAAATGTGATGTTCATCCATGACACAAATAACTTTATTGGATTCACAAGATTGGTTAAGAACCTAATTCGACTAGAATAAGCTTAGGAGGACGAAAATGACCTAAATGCTAATCCAATGACACAAACGAACTTATTAGATGCACAAGATTGGTTAAAAACCCTAAATGGACTAGAATATGCTTAGGGAGGACAAAAATGACCTAAATATTAATCCAATGTCACAAATGAACTTATTAGATGCACAAGATTTGTTAAAAAACCCTAAAAGGACAGGAATAAGCTAAGAGAGGACGAAAATGACCTAAATGTTAATCCAACGTCACAATCATACATATTTGATGGACAAAATTGTTATAAACCCTAATTGGACAAGAATATGCCTAGAGAGAACTAAAATGACCTAAATGTTAATAAATTGACACAAATGAACTACTTGGATGCACAAGCTTGGTTAAAAAACCTAAATGGACTACAATAAGCCTAGGGAGGACGAAAATGACCTAATTGTTAATCCAATGACACATATGAACTTATTGGATGCAAAAGATTGGTTAAAAACCCTAAATGGACAAGAATAAGCTTAGGGAGGAAGAAAATGACCCAAATGTTAATCCAATGTCACAATCACACACATTGGATGCACAAGATTGTTAAAAATCCTAATTGGACTAGAATAAACATAGGGAGGAAGAAAATGACCTAAATGTTAATCTAATGACACAGATGAACTTATTGGATGCACAAGATTGGTTAAAAAAATCTAATTGGACTAGAATTAGCATAGGGAGGACGAAAATTACATAAATGTTAATCCAATGACACAAATGAACTTTTGGATGCACAAGATTGGTTAAAAACCCAAAATATACTAGAATAAAGTTAGGGAGGATGAAAATGACCTAAATGTGAATCCAATGACACAAATGAACTTATTGGATGCACAGGATTTGTTAAAAACCTAATTCGACTATAATAAGCTTAGGGAGGACGAAAATGACCTAAATGCTAATCCAATGACACAAATGAACTTATTAGATGCACAAGATTGGATAAAAACCCTAAATGGACTAGAATATGCTTAGGGAGGACAAAAATGACCTAAATGTTAATCCAATGTCACAAATGAACTTATTAGATGCACAAGATTTGTTAAAAGCCTAATTCGACTAGAATAAGCTTATGGAGGACCAAAATGACTTAAATGTGAATCCAATGCCACAAAGGAACTTATTGCATGCTTAAGATTGGTTAAAAACCTAATTCGACTGGAATAAGCTTAGGGAGGACGAAAATGACCTAAATGCTAATCCAATGACACAAATGGACTTATTAGATGCACAAGATTTGTTAAAAATCCTAAATGGACTAGAATATGCTTAGGGGGGACAAAAATGACCTAAATGTTAATCCAATGTCACAAATAAACTTATTAAATGCACAAGATTTGTTAAAAACATAAAATGGACAAGAATATGCTAAGAGAGGGCGAAAATGACCTAAATGTTAATCCAACGTCACAAACACACCTATTGATGCACAAGAATTGTTAAAAAACCCTAATTGAACTAGAATATGCCTAGGGAGACTTAAATGACCTAAATGTACTCTAATGACATAAATGGACTACACAATATACCTAGGGATGACGAAAAATACTTAATTGTCAATCCAATGACACAAATGAAGTTATTGGATGCACAAGTTTGGTTAAAAACCTTAAATGGACTGAATAAGCTTAGAGAGGACGAAAATGACCGAAATGTTAATTAATGTCCCAAACACACCTATTGGATGCACAAGATTGTTTAAAAATCCTAATTGGACTAGAATAAACATAGGGAGGAAGAAAATGCTAAATGACCTAAATGTTAATCTAATGACACAAATGAACTTATTGGATGCACAAGATTGGTTAAAAAACATTATTGGACTAGAATAAGCCTAAGGAGGATGAAAATGACATAAATGTTAATCCAATGACACAAATAAACTTTTTGGGTGCACAAGATTTGTTAAAAACCCTATATGTACAAGAATAAGCTAAGAGAGGACGAAAATAACCTAACTGTTAATCCAATGTTTCAAACACACCTATTTGATGCACAATAATTGTTTAAAACCCTAATTGGACTAGAATATGCCTATGGAGAACTAAATTGACCTATATGTTAATCCAATGACACAAATGAACAAATTGGATGCACAAGCTTGGTGAAAAAACCTAAATTGACTACAATAAGCCTAGGGAGGATGAAAAAGAACGAATTGTTAATCCAATGACACAAATGAACTTATTGGACGCACAAGATTGCTTCAAAAACCTTAAATTGATTGGAATAAGCTTCAGGAGAAAGAAAATGACCTAAATGTTAATCCAATGTTTGAAACACACCAATTGGATGCACAAGATTGTTTAAAAATCCTAATTGGACTAGGATAAACTTAGGGAGGAAGAAAATACCCTAAATGTTAATCAAATGACACAAATGAAGTTATTGGATGCACAAGATTGGTTAAAAACCCTAAATGGACTAGAATAAGCTAGGAGAGGACGAAAATGACCTAATTGTTAAAAAACCCTAATTGGACTAGAATATGCCTAGGGAGAAGTAAAATGACCTAAATGTTAATCGAATGATACAAATGACCTAATTGGATGCACAATATTGGTTAAAAACCCTAAATGGATTGGAATAAGCTTAGGGAGGAAGAAAATGACCTAAATGTTAATCCAATGTCAGAAACACACCAATTGGATGCACAAGATTGTTTAAAAATCTTAATTGGACTCGAATAAAGATAAGGAGGAAGAAAATGCCCTAAATCATAATCCAATGACACAAATGAACTTATTGGATGCACAAGACTGGTTAAGAAACCTAATTGGACTAGAATAAGCCTATGGAGGGTGAAAATAACCTAAATGTTAATCCAATGACACAAATTAGCTTATTGGATGCAATAGATTTGTTAACAAACCCAAAATGGACAAGAATAAGCTAAGAGAGGACGAAAATGACGTAAAAGTTAATCCAACGTCACAAACACACTTATTTGACGCACAAGAATTGTTAAAAACCCTAATTGGTCTAGAATATGCCTAGGGAGAACTAAAATGACCTAAATGGACTACAATAAGCCTAGGGAGGACGGAAATGACCTAATTGTTAAAATTATTGGATCCACAAGATTGGTTAAAACCCCTAAATGGCTGGAATAAACTTAGGGAGGACGAAAATGACCTAAATGTTAATCCAATGTCACAAACACACCTATTGGATGCACAAGATTGTTTAAAAATCGTAATTGGACTAGAATAAGTCTAGGGAGGATGAAAATGACATAAATGTCAATCCAATGACACAAATAAACTTTTTGGATGCACAAGATTAGTTTAAAACCCAAAACACACTAGAATAAGCTTAGGGAGGATTAAAATGACCTAAATGTGAATCCAATGTCACAAATGAACTTATTGGATGCCCAAGATTGGTTAAAAAACCAAATTCGACAAAAAATAAGCTTAGGGAGGACGAAAATGACCTAAATACTAATCCAATGACAAAACTGAACTTATTAGATGCACAAGATTGATTAAAAACTCTAATGGACTAGAATATTCTTAGGGAGGACATAAATGACCTAAATGTTAATCCAATGTCACAAACACACCTATTTGATGGACAAGTATTGTTAAAACCCTAATTGGACTAGAATATGCCTAGGGAGAACTAAAATGACCTAAATGTTAACCCAATGACACAAGTGAACTAATTGGATACACAAGCTTGGTTAAAAACCTAAATGGACAACAATAAGCCTAGGGCGGATGAAAAAGACCTAATTGTTAATCCAATGACACAAATGAACTTATTGGATGCACAAGATTGGTTAAAAACCCTAAATGGATTGGAATAAGATTAGGGAGGAAGAAAATGACCTAATTGTTAATCCAATGTCAGAAACACACCAATTGGATGCACAAGATTGTTTAAAAATCCTTATTGGACAAGAATAAACATTGGGAGGAAGAAAATGCCCTAAATGTTAATCCAATGCACAAATGAACTTATTGGATGCACAAGATTGGTTAAAAAAACCTAATTGGACAAGAATAAGCCTATGGAGGATGAAAATGACCTAAATGTTAATCCGATGATACAAACGAACTTATTAGATGCACAGGATTTGTTAAAAAACCCTAAATGAACTAGAATAAGCTAAGAGAGGACGAAAATGACCTAAATGTTAGTCCAACTTCACAAACACGCGTATTTGACTCACAAGAATTGTTAAAACCCCTAATTGGACTAGAATATGCATAGGGAGAACTAAAATTACCTAAATGGACTACAATAACCTAGGGAGGACAAAAAAGACCAAATTGTTAATCCAATGACACAAATGAACTTATTGGATGCAAAAGATTGGTTAAAAATCCTAAATGGATTGGAATAAGCTTAGGAAAGAAAAAAATGACCTAAATGTTAATCCAATGTCAGAAAACACACCTATTGGATGCAAAAGATTGTTTAAAATACCTAATTGGACTAGAATAAACATCGGGAGGAATAAAATGACCTAAATGTTAATCTAATAACACAAACGAACTTATTGGATGCACAAGATTAGTTTAAAAACCTAATTGGACTAGAATAAGTCGAGGGAGGACGAAAATGATATAAATGTTAATCCAATGACACAAATGAACTTTTTGGATGCACAAGATTAGTTAAAAACCCCAAATATACTAGAATAAGCTTTGGGAGGATTAAAATGTTCGAAATGTGAATCCAATGACACAAATGAACTTATTGGATGCACAAGATTGGTTAAAAACCAAATTCGACTAGAATTAGCTTAGGGAGGACGAAAATGATATCAATGCTAATCCAAATAACACAAATGAACTTATTAGATTGGTTAAAAACTCTAAATGGACTAGAATCTGCTTAGGGAGGACAAAACTGACCTAAATGTTAATCCAATGTCACAAATGAAATTATTAGATGCACAAGATTTGTTAAAAACCCTAAATGGACTAGAATATGCCTATGGAGAACTAAAATGACCTAAAAGTTAATCCAACGACACAAATGAACTAATTTGATGCACAAGCTTGGTTAAAAAACCTAAATAAACTACAATAAGCCTAGAGAGGCAAAAAATGACCTAATTGTTAATCCAATGACATAAATGAACTTATTGGATGCACAAGATTGGTTAAAAACCCTAAATGGATGGGAATAAGCTTAGGGAGGAAGAAAATGACCTAAATGTTAATCCAATATCAGAAACACACCTATTGGATTGACAGGATTGTTTAAAAATCCTAATTGGACTAGAATAAACATAGGGAGGAAGAAAATGACCTAAATATCAATCTAATGACACAAATGAACTTATTGGATGCACAAGATTGGTTAAAAAACCTAATTGGACAAGAATAAGCCTATGGAGGACGAAATGACCTAAATGTTAATCCAATGACACAAATGAACTTTTTTGATGCACAAGATTGGTTAAAACCCTAAATATACTAGAATAAGCTTAGGGAGGACGAAAATCACCTAAATGTGAATCCAATGACACAAATGAACTTATTGGATGCACAAGATTGGTTAAAAACCTAATTCGACTAGAATAAGCTTAAGGAGGATGAAAATGACCTACATGCTAATCCAATGCCACAAATGAACTTATTAGATGCACAAGATTGATTAAAAACCCTAAATGGACTAGAATATGCTTAGGGAGGACAAAAATGATCTTAATGTTAATCAAACGTCACAAACACACCTATTTGATGCACAAGAATTGTTAAAAACCCTAATTGGACTAGAATATGTCTAGGGAGAACTAAAATAACCTAAATGGACTCTAATGACACAAATGAACTAATTGGATGCATAAGCTTGGTTAAAAACTTAATGGACTACCATATGCCTAGGAAAGACGAAATGACCTAATTGTCAATCCAATGACACAAATGAAATTATTGGATGCACAAGATTGGATAAAAACCCTATATGGACTGGAATAAGCTTAGGGAGGACGAAAATGACTGAAATGTTAATCCAATGTCCCAAACACACCTATTGGATGCACAAGATTGGTTAAAAAACCTAATTGAACTAGAATAAGCCTAGGGAGGACGAAAATGACATAAATTTTAATCCAATGACACCAATACACTTTTAGGATGCACAAGATTTGTTAAAAACCCTAAATATACTAGAATAAGCTTAGGGAGGATTAAAATGACCTAAATGTGAATCCAATGACACAAATAAACTTATTGGATTCACAAGATTGGTTAAGAACCTAATTCGACTAGAATAAGCTTAAGGAGGACGAAAATGACCAAAATGCTAATCCAATGAAACAAACGAACTTATTAGATGCACAAGATTGGTTAAAAACCCTAAATGGACTAGAATATGCTTAGGGAGGACAAAAATGACCTAAATATTAATCCAATGTCACAAATGAACTTATTAGATGCACAAGATTTGTTAAAAAACCCTAAAAGGACAGGAATAAGCTAAGAGATGACGAAAATAACCTAAATGTTAATCCAACGTCACAATCATACATATTTGATGGACAAAATTGTTATAAACCCTAATTGGACAAGAATATGCCTAGAGAGAACTAAAATGACCTAAATATTAATAAATTGACACAAATGAGCTACTTGGATGCACAAGCTTGGTTAAAAACCTAAATGGACTACAATAAGCCTAGGGAGGACGAAAATGACCTAATTGTTAATCCAATGACACATATGAACTTATTGGATGCAAAAGATTGGTTAAAAACCCTAAATG
Organism: Cicer echinospermum; assembly: GCA_002896215.2. NCBI lineage: Eukaryota > Viridiplantae > Streptophyta > Magnoliopsida > Fabales > Fabaceae > Cicer > Cicer echinospermum. The sequence continues at coordinate 37,095 of PGTU02005914.1, forward strand.
GACTGGAATAAGCTTAGGGAGGAAGAAAATGACCCAAATGTTAATCCAATGTCACAATCACACACATTGGATGCACAAGATTGTTTAAAAATCCTAATTGGACTAGAATAAACATAGGGAGGAAGAAAATGACCTAAATGTTAATCTAATGACACAGATGAACTTATTGGATGCACAAGATTGGTTAAAAAATCTAATTGGACTAGAATTAGCATAGGGAGGACGAAAATTACATAAATGTTAATCCAATGACACAAATGAACTTTTTGGATGCACAAGATTGGTTAAAAACCCAAAATATACTAGAATAAAGTTAGGGAGGATGAAAATGACCTAAATGTGAATCCAATGACACAAATGAACTTATTGGATGCACAGGATTTGTTAAAAACCTAATTCGACTATAATAAGCTTAGGGAGGACGAAAATGACCTAAATGCTAATCCAATGACACAAATGAACTTATTAGATGCACAAGATTGGATAAAACCCTATATGGACTAGAATATGCTTAGGGAGGACAAAAATGACCTAAATGTTAATCCAATGTCACAAATGAACTTATTAGATGCACAAGATTTGTTAAAAGCCTAATTCGACTAGAATAAGCTTATGGAGGACCAAAATGACTTAAATGTGAATCCAATGCCACAAAGGAACTTATTGCATGCTTAAGATTGGTTAAAAACCTAATTCGACTGGAATAAGCTTAGGGAGGACGAAAATGACCTAAATGCTAATCCAATGACACAAATGGACTTATTAGATGCACAAGATTTGTTAAAAATCCTAAATGGACTAGAATATGCTTAGGGGGGACAAAAATGACCTAAATGTTAATCCAATGTCACAAATAAACTTATTAAATGCACAAGATTTGTTAAAAACATAAAATGGACAAGAATATGCTAAGAGAGGGCGAAAATGACCTAAATGTTAATCCAACGTCACAAACACACCTATTGATGCACAAGAATTGTTAAAAACCCTAATTGAACTAGAATATGCCTAGGGAGACTTAAATGACCTAAATGTACTCTAATGACATAAATGGACTACAATATACCTAGGGATGACGAAAAATACTTAATTGTCAATCCAATGACACAAATGAAGTTATTGGATGCACAAGTTTGGTTAAAAACCTTAAATGGACTGGAATAAGCTTAGAGAGGACGAAAATGACCGAAATGTTAATTAATGTCCCAAACACACCTATTGGATGCACAAGATTGTTTAAAAATCCTAATTGGACTAGAATAAACATAGGGAGGAAGAAAATGCTAAAATGACCTAAATGTTAATCTAATGACACAAATGAACTTATTGGATGCACAAGATTGGTTAAAAAACATTATTGGACTAGAATAAGCCTAAGGAGGATGAAAATGACATAAATGTTAATCCAATGACACAAATAAACTTTTTGGGTGCACAAGATTTGTTAAAAACCCTATATGTACAAGAATAAGCTAAGAGAGGACGAAAAATAACCTAACTGTTAATCCAATGTTTCAAACACACCTATTTGATGCACAATAATTGTTTAAAACCGTAATTGGACTAGAATATGCCTAGGGAGAACTAAATTGACCTATATGTTAATCCAATGACACAAATGAACAAATTGGATGCACAAGCTTGGTGAAAAACCTAAATTGACTACAATAAGCCTAGGGAGGATGAAAAAGAACGAATTGTTAATCCAATGACACAAATGAACTTATTGGACGCACAAGATTGCTTCAAAACCTTAAATTTATTGGAATAAGCTTCAGGAGAAAGAAAATGACCTAAATGTTAATCCAATGTTTGAAACACACCAATTGGATGCACAAGATTGTTTAAAAATCCTAATTGGACTAGGATAAACTTAGGGAGGAAGAAAATACCCTAAATGTTAATCAAATGACACAAATGAAGTTATTGGATGCACAAGATTGGTTAAAAACCCTAAATGGACTAGAATAAGCTAGGAGAGGACGAAAATGACCTAATTGTTAAAAACCCTAATTGGACTAGAATATGCCTAGGGAGAACTAAAATGACCTAAATGTTAATCGAATGATACAAATGACCTAATTGGATGCACAATATTGGTTAAAAACCCTAAATGGATTGGAATAAGCTTAGGGAGGAAGAAAATGACCTAAATGTTAATCCAATGTCAGAAACACACCAATTGGATGCACAAGATTGTTTAAAAATCTTAATTGGACTCGAATAAAGATAAGGAGGAAGAAAATGCCCTAAATCATAATCCAATGACACAAATGAACTTATTGGATGCACAAGACTGGTTAAGAAACCTAATTGGACTAGAATAAGCCTATGGAGGGTGAAAATAACCTAAATCTTAATCCAATGACACAAATTAGCTTATTGGATGCAATAGATTTGTTAACAACCCAAAATGGACAAGAATAAGCTAAGAGAGGACGAAAATGACGTAAAAGTTAATCCAACGTCACAAACACACTTATTTGACGCACAAGAATTGTTAAAAACCCTAATTGGTCTAGAATATGCCTAGGGAGAACTAAAATGACCTAAATGGACTACAATAAGCCTAGGGATTACGGAAATGACCTAATTGTTAAAATTATTGGATCCACAAGATTGGTTAAAACCCCTAAATGGCTGGAATAAACTTAGGGAGGACGAAAATGACCTAAATGTTAATCCAATGTCACAAACACACCAATTGGATGCACAAGATTGTTTAAAAATCGTAATTGGACTAGAATAAGTCTAGGGAGGATGAAAATGACAAAAATGTCAATCCAATGACACAAATAAACTTTTTGGATGCACAAGATTGGTTTAAAACCCAAAACACACTAGAATAAGCTTAGGGAGGATTAAAATGACCTAAATGTGAATCCAATGTCACAAATGAACTTATAGGATGCCCAAGATTGGTTAAAAACCAAATTCGACAAAAAATAAGCTTAGGGAGGACGAAAATGACCTAAATACTAATCCAATGACAAAACTGAACTTATTAGATGCACAAGATTGATTAAAAAACTCTAAATGGACTAGAATATGCTTAGGGAGGACATAAATGACCTAAATGTTAATCCAATGTCACAAACACACCTATTTGATGGACAAGTATTGTTAAAACCCTAATTGGACTAGAATATGCCTAGGGTGAACTAAAATGACCTAAATGTTAACCCAATGACACAAGTGAACTAATTGGATACAAAAGCTTGGTTAAAAACCTAAATGGACAACAATAAGCCTAGGGCGGATGAAAAATGACCTAAATGTTAATCCAATGACACAAATGAACTTATTGGATGCACAAGATTGGTTAAAAACCCTAAATGGAAGAATAAGATTAGGGAGGAAGAAAATGACCTAATGTTAATCCAATGTCAGAAAACACACCAATTGGATGCACAAGATTGTTTAAAAATCCTTATTGGACAAGAATAAACATAGGGAGGAAGAAAATGCCCTAAATGTTAATCCAATGCACAAATGAACTTATTGGATGCACAAGATTGGTTAAAAAACCTAATTGGACAAGAATAAGCCTATGGAGGATGAAAATGACCTAAATGTTAATCCATGATACAAACGAACTTATTAGATGCACAGGATTTGTTAAAAACCCTAAATGAACTAGAATAAGCTAAGAGAGGACGAAAATGACCTAAATGTTAGTCCAATTCACAAACACGCGTATGACTCACAAGAATTGTTAAAACCCCTAATTGGACTAGAATATGCATAGGGAAACTAAAATTACCTAAATGGACTACAATAACCTAGGGAGGACAAAAAATGACCTAAATTGTTAATCCAATGACACAAATGAACTTATTGGATGCACAAGATTGGTTAAAAATCCTAAATGGACTAGAATAAGCTTAGGAAAGAAAAAAATGACCTAAATGTTAATCCAATGTCAGAAAACACACCTATTGGATGCAAAAGATTGTTTAAAATACCTAATTGGACTAGAATAAACATCGGGAGGAATAAAATGACCTAAATGTTAATCTAATAACACAAACGAACTTATTGGATGCACAAGATTAGTTAAAAAACCTAATTGGACTAGAATAAGTCGAGGGAGGACGAAAATGATATAAATGTTAATCCAATGACACAAATGAACTTTTTGGATGCACAAGATTAGTTAAAAACCCCAAATATACTAGAATAAGCTTTGGGAGGATTAAAATGTTCGAAATGTGAATCCAATGACACAAATGAACTTATTGGATGCACAAGATTGGTTAAAAACCTAATTCGACTAGAATTAGCTTAGGGAGGACGAAAATGATATCAATGCTAATCCAATAACACAAATGAACTTATTATTAGAATTGGTTAAAAAACTCTAAATGGACTAGAATCTGCTTAGGGACGACGAAAACTGACCTAAATGTTAATCCAATGTCACAAATGAAATTATTAGATGCACAAGATTTGTTAAAAACCCTAAATGGACTAGAATATGCCTATGGAGAACTAAAATGACCTAAATGTTAATCCAATGACACAAATGAACTAATTTGATGCACAAGCTTGGTTAAAAACCTAAATAAACTACAATAAGCCTAGAGAGGCAAAAATGACCTAATTGTTAATCCAATGACATAAATGAACTTATTGGATGCACAAGATTGGTTAAAAACCCTAAATGGATGGGAATAAGCTTAGGGAGGAAGAAAATGACCTAAATGTTAATCCAATGACACAAACACACCTATTGGATGCACAAGATTGTTTAAAAACCCTAATTGGACTAGAATAAGCATAGGGAGGAAGAAAATGACCTAAATGTCAATCTAATGACACAAATGAACTTATTGGATGCACAAGATTGGTTAAAAAACCTAATTGGACAAGAATAAGCCTAGGGAGGACGAAATTTGACCTAAATGTTAATCCAATGACACAAATGAACTTATTGGATGCACACAAGATTGGTTAAAACCCTAATTACTAGAATAAGCTTAGGGAGGACGAAAATGACCTAAATGTTGAATCCAATGACACAAATGAACTTATTGGATGCACAAGATTGGTTAAAAACCTAATTCGACTAGAATAAGCCTAAGGAGGATGAAAATGACCTAAATGTTAATCCAATGACACAAATGAACTTATTAGATGCACAAGATTGATTAAAAACCCTAAATGGACTAGAATATGTCTAGGGAGAACTAAAATAACCTAAATGGACTCTAATGACACAAATGACACAAATGAACTAATTGGATGCATAAGATTGGTTAAAAACTTAATGGACTAGAATATGCCTAGGAAAGACGAAATGACCTAAATGTCAATCCAATGACACAAATGAAATTATTGGATGCACAAGATTGGTAAAAACCCTATATGGACAAGAATAAGCCTAGGGAGGACGAAAATGACTGAAATGTTAATCCAATGACACAAACACACCTTTTGGATGCACAAGATTGGTTAAAAAACCTAATTGAACTAGAATAAGCCTAGGGAGGACGAAAATGACATTAAATGTTAATCCAATGACACCAATACACTTATTAGGATGCACAAGATTGTTTAAAACCCTAAATGGACTAGAATAAGCTTAGGAGGATTAAAATGACCTAAATGTGAATCCAATGACACAAATAAACTTATTGGATGCACAAGATTGGTTATTAAAAACCCCTAATTCGACAAGAATAAGCCTAAGGAGGACGAAAATGACCTAAATGCTAATCCAATGACAACAAATGAACTTATTAGATGCACAAAGATTGGTTAAAAACCCTAAATGGACTAGAATATGCTTAGGGAGGACAAAAATGACCTAAATATTAATCCAATGACACAAATGAACTTATTGGATGCACAAGATTTGTTAAAAAACCCTAATTGGACAAGAATAAGCTAAGAGAGGACGAAATGACCTAAATGTTAATCCAATGACACAAATCATACATATTGGATGGACAAAATTGGTTATAAACCCTAATTGGACAAGAATATGCCTAGAGAGAACGAAAATGACCTAAATATTAATAAAATGACACAAATGAACTACTTGGATGCACAAGATTGGTTAAAAACCTAAATGGACTAGAATAAGCCTAGGGAGACGAAAATGACCTAAATGTTAATCCAATGACACAAATGAAACTTATTGGATGCACAAGATTGGTTAAAAACCTAAATTGGACTGGAATAAGCCTAGGGAGGACGAAAATGACCTAAATGTTAATCCAATGACACAAACACACACTATTGGATGCACAAGATTGGTTTAAAAACCCTAATTGGACTAGAATAAACATAGGGAGGAAGAAAATGACCTAAATGTTAATCTAATGACACAATGAACTTATTGGATGCACAAGATTGGTTAAAAAACCCTAATTGGACTAGAATTAGCATAGGGAGGACGAAAATGACTAAATGTTCATCCAATGACACAAATGAACTTTTTGGATGCACAAGATTGGTTAAAAACCCTAATGGACAAGAATAAGCCTAGGGAGGATGAAAATGACCTAAATGTTAATCCAATGACACAAATGAACTTATTGGATGCACAAGATTGGTTAAAAAACCTAATTGGACTAGAATAAGCCTAGGGAGGACGAAAATGACCTAAATGCTAATCCAATGACACAAATGAACTTATTGGATGCACAAGATTGGTTAAAACCCTATATGGACTAGAATAAGCCTAGGGAGGACAAAAATGACCTAAATGTTCATCCAATGACACAAATGAACTTATTAGATGCACAAGATTGGTTAAAAACCTAATTGGACTAGAATAAGCCTAGGGAGGACGAAAAATGACCTAAATGTTCATCCAATGACACAAATGAACTTATTGGATGCACAAGATTGGTTAAAAAACCTAATTGGACAAGAATAAGCCTAGGGAGGACGAAAATGACCTAAATGTTAATCCAATGACACAAACACACTTATTGGATGCACAAGATTGGTTAAAAATCCTAATTGGACTAGAATAAGCCTTAGGGGGGACGAAAAATGACCTAAATGTTAATCCAATGTCACAAATAAACTTATTAAATGCACAAGATTTGTTAAAAAACCCTAATGGACAAGAATAAGCTAAGAGACGAAAATGACCTAAATGTTAATCCAATGACACAAACACACCTATTGATGCACAAGAATTGGTTAAAAACCCTAATTGAACTAGAATATGCCTAGGAGGAGACTTGAAATGACCTAAATGTACTCTTAATGACATAAATGGACTACAATATACCTAGGGATGACGAAAATACTTATTGTCAATCCAATGACACAAATGAAGTTTATTGGATGCACAAGTTTGGTTAAAAACCTTAAATGGACTGGAATAAGCCTAGGAGAGGACGAAAATGACCGAAATGTTAATTAATGACAACAAATGACCTATTGGATGCACAAGATATTGGTTAAAAATCCCTAATTGGACTAGAATAAACATAGGGAGGAAGAAAATGCTAAATGACCTAAATGTTAATCCAATGACACAAATGAACTTTATTGGATGCACAAGATTGGTTAAAAACCCTATTGGACTAGAATAAGCCTAGGAGGACGAAAATGACCTAAATGTTAATCCAATGACACAAATAAACTTTTTGGGTGCACAAGATTTGTTAAAAACCCTATATGGACAAGAATAAGATAAGAGAGGACGAAAATAACCTAACTGTTAATCCAATGACACAAACACACCTATTTGATGCACAAGATTGTTTAAAACCCTAATTGGACTAGAATATGCCTAGGGAGACGAAAATGACCTATATGTTAATCCAATGACACAAATGAACAATTGGATGCACAAGATTGGTGAAAAAACCCTAAATTGACTACAAGAATAAGCCTAGGGAGGATGAAAAAGACCGAATTGTTAATCCAATGACACAAAATGAACTTATTGGACGCACAAGATTGGTTTCAAAACCTTAATTTGACAAGAATAAGCTTCAGGAGAAAGAAAATGACCTAAATGTTAATCCAATGTTTGAACACACACCACTTATTGGGATGCACAAGATTGTTTAAAAAATCCTAATTGGACTAGGAAAACTTAGGAGGGACGAAAATGACCTAAATGTTAATCAAATGACACAAATGAATTATTGGATGCACAAGATTGGTTAAAAACCCTAAATGGACTAGAATAAGCTAGGATTAGGACGAAAATGACCTAATTATCAATTAAAAACACACCTAATTGGGACTAGAATATGCCTAGGGAATAAACTAAAATGACCTAAATGTTAATCGAATGATACAAGAATGACCTATTGGATGCACAAGATTGGTTAAAAACCCTAAATGGACAAGAATAAGCCTAGGGAGGACGAAAATGACCTAAATGTTAATCCAATGACAGAAACACACCTATGGATGCACAAGATTGGTTAAAAACCCTAATTGGACTCGAATAAGCCTAAGGAGGACGAAAATGACTAAAATCATCATCCAATGACACAAATGAACTTATTGGATGCACAAGATTGGTTAAAAACCCTAATTGGACTAGAATAAGCCTAGGGAGGACGAAAATACCTAAATGTTAATCCAATGACACAAAACACACCTATTGGATGCAATAGAATTGTTAACAACCCTAAATGGACAAGAATAAGCCTAAGAGAGGACGAAAATGACCTAAATGTTAATCCAATGACACAAACACATTATTTGGATGCACAAGAATTGTTACAATAACCCTAATTGACAAGAATATGCCTACACATTGATGAGGACGAAATGACCTAAATGTTAACTACAATAAGCGCTAGACGGATGACACAAATGACCTAATTGTTACAAATTATTGGATCACACAAGATTGGTTAAAAACCCTAATTGGACTAGATAAACTTAGGGAGGACGAAAATGACCTAAATGTTTAATCCAATGACACAAACACACCCTATTGGATGCACAAGATTGACTTTAAAAACCCTAATTGGACTAGAATAAAGCCTAAGGGAGGATGAAAATGACCTAAATGTTCATCCAATGACACAAACAAACTTATTGGATGCACAAGATTGGTTTAAAACCCTAATTGGACACACTAGAATAAGCTTAGGGAGGATTAAAATGACCTAAATGTTAATCCAATGACACAAATGAACTTATAGGATGCACAAGATTGGTTAAAAACCCTAATTGGACAGAATAAGCCTAGGGAGGACGAAAATGACCTAAATGTTAATCCAATGACACAAACTGAACTTATTAGATGCACAAGATTTGATTAAAAACTCTAAATGGACTAGAATAAGCCTAGGGGAGGACAAAATGACCTAAAATGTTAATCCAATGACACAAACACACCTATTGGATGCACAAGAATGGTAAAACCTAGTTGGACTCAGAATAAGCCTAATGACGAAATGACCTAAATGTTCATCGGATGACACAAGTTGAACTAATTGTTACACAAGATTGGTTAAAAAACCCTAAATGGACAGAAAGCCTAGGCGGAATGAAAATGACCTAAATGTTAATCCCAATGACACAAATGAACTTATATGGATGCACAAGATTGGTAAAAACCCTAATTGACAAGAATAAGCCTAGGGAGGACGAAAATGACATAAATGTTCATCCAATGACACAAACACCAACTTGATGCACAAGATTGGTTAAAAACCCAAATTGGACAAGAATAAGCTTAAGGAGGACGAAAATGACCTAAATGTTAATCCAATGACACAAACACACTTATTGATGCACAAGATTGGTTAAAAAACCTAATTGGACAAGAATAAGCCTAGGAGGATGAAAATGACCTAAATGTTAATCCAATTACACAAATGAACTTATTGGATGCACAAGATTGGTTAAAAACCCTAATTGGACAAGAATAAGCCTAGGAGGACGAAAATGACCCTAAATGTTATCCAATGACACAAACACACGTATTGACACAAATTTGTTAATATTGGATGCACAATATTGGTTAAAAATGGACACAAACACACCTAAATGAACAAGAATAAGCCTAGGGATGACGAAAATGACCAAATGTTCATCCAATGACACAAATGAACTTATGGATGCACAGATTGGTTAAAAACCCTAATGGACTGAATAGCTTAGGGAGGACGAAAATGACAGTAATATGTAATCCAATGTCAGAAAACACACCTATTGGATGCACAACGATTGGTTAAAAATCATAATTGTACTAGAAATAGCCTTAGGAGGAATAAAATGACTAAATGCTTAATTCAAATAACACAAACAACCTATTGGATGTCACAAGATTAGGTTTAAAACCCTATTGGACTAGAATAAGCAGGGGAGACGAAAATGATATAAAGGTTAAATCCAATGACACAATGAACTTTTGGATGCACCAAGATTAGTAAAAACCCCAATTATACTAGAATAAGCTTGGGAGGATTAAAATGTTCGAAATGTGAATTCCAATTGACACAAATGAACTTATTGGATGCACAAGATTGGTTTAAAACCAAATCGACTAGAATTAGGCTTAGGGGGACGGAAATGATATCAATGCTAATCAATAACACAAATGGAACATTAATTAGATTGGTTAAAAACTCTAAATGGACTAGGGAATCTGTAGGGACGACAAAACTACCTAAATGTTAATCCAATTGTCACAAATGAAATTATTAGATGCACAAGATTTGTTAAAAACCCTAAATGGACTAGAATATGCCTATGGAGACTAAAATGACCTAAATGTAATCAATGACACAAATGAACTAATTGATGCACAAGCTTGGTTTAAAAACCTAAATAAACTACAATTAAGCCTAGAGAGGCAAAAAATGACCTAATGTTAATCCAATGACATAA
>PGTU02005916.1:0-17474 GCA_002896215.2 Cicer echinospermum
AAACTCCACACACATACAAATGCCTAAATTAAATCTTTATACACACCATCTTTTAAAACGCAAATAATCATAATCTATATTATTTACTTAAAACTGAATAAGACAAATATGTGTCCAAATTTCACATACACATACTCGAATATTAAAGCCCGAAACTTTTAAGTTAATAATAATACTCTAAACTTTTTTAAACCATTTTTTTTCTTTTTAAACTCAGTCAAGAGTAATTAAGAGTAACATTTTAAACTCTAACCATTGTTAATTTATTATCTATCTTTTTTGCCAAACTCTTTACTTAGTTTAAAGATTTGAAACTTTTTCACAAACTTTAACAACTCTAATTTTTTCGTAAATTTAACTTCAGTTCAACTCATTTATCTGAAAAATAACTCATTATACTAACTCAACACATCAAACTTTATAATCACTATACATAAAGTCACATCAGAAAAAAAAATTCATAATATTAATTTGGATTTAGATTTTAACATTTCTCTATATGATTCTTGATGGACCATAATATAAATTTCTGCAAAACAATCTTTCCAAGAGAGAAATATGCCATATAGAGATGCCTTCAAAAGAATATAGTAAATATCGGACACTATATCAATATCATACATTATACATAATAGCAAAGGAAACATGTGGTTCTGTAGAATTAAACAAACATTAACATAAAACAAAAGGATAAAGTGTTAGAGAACACAGTAGTACAGTCCAACAAAAAAGATAAATGATTGAGAAATTGAACATATAATTCAAACCCCACATTAATTCCTACACAACACACCTCAAGAACAAAACTAAATTCATTTCACTAATTCACACATAAATAATTTAATTCATTTTTTCACAAAATCACACCTCAAATACATCAAATTTCTTTTCCACTTAATCAAACAATATGTCTAAATGCAAACTAAAAATTTGGAAGGAGCCCTTACCTTAACGATAGCTCTAACACGCATTTACGGTACCGTAATTAATAATTCGGTAAAATTTAAGTTCGCAACTCAGTTGGACAGATGACAGATTTTTCAGTAAACCAGGTGATTTTTACAAAAATTCGTCCGGTATGTAAATTCTTCGTTAATCGTAAAATAAATAAAACTATTATCGACGAATTAATTTAATCGGGATCCAAAAATATTTTTTGGCATTAAATTCACAAAACACTAAAATACAATAATTTACTAAAAAGCCTCAGAGTCAACACTAAAAATACCCTAAAATGTGCATTAATTGTATGATTTAAAAAACTATGGTCTTACATGATGCAAGTCAAAAGTAGTGCAAGTTCTGAAGGTATAACACATGTTTGGATAATCACACAACAAAGAATTAATGTGTTTAGGCCCAAAAGCTCACAACTAGGATAATAAGAGAGAGCATGAACTGTCAAAACTATGTCAAACATGTCACTGAAAAGTTAACATTTTTTTTGCTTTTGAAAAATTGATGGTATGTTAGCCTTCTACAACCTCTTAGTAATAAAAGATGGATGCATTAGTAAGATTTCTCGAATTGAACAATAACATGAGCTAAGAAATAGAATTTAGATTTCAAAATGCCAAACAGAAAATTTAAGACCAAATGCAAGTTATTACAACTTCTTGATCATAATACACATTTAGTGAAAGGAAAAAAAAAACATAAAATTCGACTACTAAAATAAAGAGAGAGAAAAAGAAAGAAAAAACAAAGAAAAAGGAAAGAAAACTTCTCTCAGTTGGGTAATTCAAGGGGCCTTGTTTGGGTCCTCCGCTCCTGTACCACTATAGTCGCCAGTATACTGGTGAAATGAAAATAAATCAGAATAAAACATGCCTTCTGGTGTCTGTTGAGATGAAGCGAATGCTCGATAGAGAGTGGTCATCCCCAATTCTATTATGGCTTGTCCATACTCACTGATCGATCATCAATTGTTCCATCATAGTTTCCAACCTGCCAAATATTTCCTCGGTGGAGAGATGTGATGGATGTTGAGGATGGTCTTGTGGCCCCTATGGTTCAGTATTTTCCTCCACCGGCATCGCTGCTTGTGGAGCACCAAGATATTCTGTTAGAATCATAAAGTATTTTCCTATCCACTTAACAACGATTGGGGTAGCAGGTTTCATCATTTCTTCACCCTGTTTAGGTGACACTCTCACCTGCTCACATAGTTTGCTTATCAAGAAAGTATGATTGAAGTAGCCCGTCGAAGGATCAAGAATTGTTGTCCCCCAAAGATTATGAGCTAGTAACACGCCTACATTAAATATGTCACCCTTTATGATAGTAGCTAGTAGACACGCTCTCTGAAATGTTATATCTGACACATTTGAACATGGCTACAACGTATGATGAACAAAAGGTACTCCATGATTTTGCAATTGGGGTGAAATCCAACGATCACAATTTCCTAGGTGTGCCATCTATATTTCGTACCCAATCTATGCTTGGTCTGCATAAAATATGTAAGATCTCCTGAGTGTCTATTTTTATAACGTTGTCCTCCATAGCTTGAAAGTGACGTCCTTATAGTTCAACAAACCAAATATTTCTTTGATGACTTGAGGTGTGAAGAGCACCCTTTTTCCCATCACACAACTCGCAAATTGATCATGTGGAAATTGTTTGTCATACTTCAGATCAAAGGCATTGGAGAAGAATTCCACTGCTAATGATTTGCTCGCTATGGTGACAAATGTGGCCAGCTTCTCCCATCATCTAGCAGCAATCATTGCCTGGATGTCAACAAATTCATTTGCTTCCAACTTAATTTTTTTTTCACTCACAAACTTCTTGACTGTGGGAAGTTTGGCGTGAAACTCTTACGTTTCCATGGTCTTGAATAAGAATGTATCATGTTAATGGGAGGAAGATGTATTTGTGATCTTAGTTCGTTTTGCTTTCTGTTGGGTTGCCATTAGGTAATGCAAAACAATTATGCACATCCTGGATTCAAAATAATCAAGGTTAGAGAAAATTAGTTTGAGCGTTCACCCCCTAGAAATAACAACCACAATAGTTGTCTCAAATTTATCCAACAAAATTCTGAAAGATAACAATGCACATAGATTGACAATTGATAAATTAAGATTTAAAAGTGGTTTTATCATTTTCTCAAACAGTTGGAGTGCATTACATATTTTGTGGTAATTAAGATTCAAAAGTGATTGTATCATTTTCTCAAACAGTTGGAGTGCATTACAAGTTTTGTATTCAAAACAAAACATGAAATAAGTGAACAATCCACAATCATAAGTGATCAATCTCTACCACTAACACAAATTCGAATTCAGACAACACACATGCATCAATGAACAATCTCTACCAGTAACACTAATTCGAATTCAAACAACCCACATGCATCAATGAACAATCTCTACCTCTAACACGAGATCAAATTCAGACAACCCACATTCATTAGGAAGACAAGAAGAAGTTTAAAGTAACACTTCTAGAAGACTTACTTGATAATGGAAGAAAGCTTGATAGGGGAGGAAGACTTACCTTTGTTGAGTTGAACACTAGACTTGGAGAAGTAATAAAGATATATATACTAGTTGACTCTTATTGGAGAGAAGGGTTTGGGGAAAACCGGAGGAGCAATGGTTTTATAACCAAGCCCAGCACTTCAGGTGCGCATTGGCATCACTTCAGGCGCGCATTGGCATTGCTTCAAGCGCATATGAAGCGCTTTAGACGCGCATTGGCAGAACCTCCATACAGGAAATACGCTTCAGGTGCACAGAACGCGCTTCAGGCGCATAGGCAGCGCTTCAAGCACGCATTGGCAGAACCTCCAAACAGGAAATGCCCTTTAGGCGCGCATTAGAAGCTCTTTAGACGCATAGGCAACGCTTCAGACGCAAAACTGCTGAATCGAAACAGCGAAATCGATCCCTAAACACACCTTTTGGTTCCTTGATCATACAAAACATCAAGAACTAATACGACTAGCAATTAATAACGAAAAATGAAACTAAAGGAATTAAAATGAATCTGAAATGCAAAAACACCGTGCAAAGGATAGGAATTTGGCAAAAGATAATGTTTCAGCAAGTGTACTGAATCGTTGCAAGTAATAATAAAACGGTAGTACTAAGTGTCGAACTCAAGGATTGCATTTTACTATCGAATTGTATTTAATTACTAAAATTGAACAAAAAGTTTTTGAATTGATTGAAATAATATTTGAAACTAATAACAGTAATAAAATTGATCCTTTATTATAAGAAAAATGTCAGGGAGAGTTTCACTTCGAATCCAACCTTGGTGTCTAATTTGATCTTAGTTACTGAATTCCTTTATTGAATTATTATTGAATTCTCTTTATTATTCTTGCCCTAATATCTTAGTGACAGAACCTTTAATTCCAAAGTAACCCATAATTCCTTAGTGGATTTAAGATTATAATGAAGCCTTACCGTACATGAATTTTCTTGTTAAACTACTGCCTTTGCAACTAATTTAATTGGTTTCATGACCTGCATCTATCCCTAGACTAAAATATCATGAATTTCTCATCTCAAGCATTCGTAAAGTCCACTTTCGTTTCAAAATGACGAATCGTAGAATATTTAAGTTGACCAAGCAATAAAAAATATTAAGCAAAAGATGAGAAAATAATTCAATAAACCATTCATATAATTAAAAATCAGAATAAGAAAAATAAAGTTTCATTTTGTTACATCATCTCTATACAACATAGGTTTAGTTATTCATCACAGAATAGAAAAGATAGAGGAATAGAAAAGAATTACAAAAAAAGATCATGGGATGATCTTGATAAAACTGTTCAAGTGTGTATAAACGTCGCTTTGAGTCTTCTGTGCTAGGGCACAAGTCTTCAAACTTCTCAATAGTCAAAAAGATCCTAGAAAGTGAAAAAAATGTGTTTTAATGTATGTTGTCGCGTACCACGCACCCCAGGCGCATCTGTTGCATTTCAAGCGCGAATTGGCATATTCAACAATGTGGAAATGCGACCCAAGTGCAGCTGTTGCGCTTCAGACGCACATCTTGTTCTGTTTGATGTTTCCTGCATTATGGATCTTAGCATTTATTTGCACTTGGTTTGACTCCAATTGGACATCTACAACTCCAGATATGGCTAAAATACTCCACATAGGTCATGTTGATTTTTCACCAAAATTTAGCACTGCACTAAAACAAATAAACAACGTAAAACTACGAAAAATCTCTACTTAATCAAGGAAATAAGAACATAAATATTTCATTAAATCCAAGAACTAAAATAAACAAAATATATCAAATAACTCCTTAAATTAACTATTGATTAAAGATAAATAAGACTAAAAACAATGAAAAATATGTATATGATGAAGAGTCATCGATGGCTCCCGAGGATATGGAGAAAACCACATTCATCACACAATGGGGATGCAATTTGGATTGAAGAATGTTGGGACAACCTATCAAATAGCAATGGTAAATTTGTTTCATGACATGATGCATAAGGAGATATAGGTTTATGTGGATGGTATGATTGCAAAGTCTTGAACCGAAGAAGACCATGTCGTTAACCTTTAAAAATTGTTTGTGTGACTAAGGAAGTTCAAACTCTGTTTAAACCCTGCCTAGTGCACTTTTGGTGTGAGATCAGACAAGTTACTCAAGCTTATCGTTAGTCAAAAGAGGATAGAGGTGGACCCATATAAAGTAAGAGCAATACAAGAAATGTCAACTCCACGCATGAAAAAAAAAGTTCGTGGATTTTTGGGAAGATTGAATTACATTGTCAGATTCATATCACATCTAACCGCTACATGCAAACCAATTTTCAAGTTGTTGCGCAAAGACCAAAAGGTTGAACGAAATGAGAATTGTCAAAATGCTTTCAAAAAGATTAAACAATACTTGTCAAAACCTCCGATCTTAGTGTCTCTTGTTCTTGGAAAACCACTTATTATGTACTTAATAATACTTGACGAGTCAATGGATTGTGTACTAGGGCAGCATGATGAATCTAGTAAGAAATAACAGGCAATTTATTATTTGAGCAAAAAGTTCACCAGTTGTGAAACAAGGGATTTACTGCTTGAACGAACATGTTGCACATTAGCATGGGTTGCTTATCGGCTGAGGCAATACATGTTTTGCCATATAACTTGGTTGATGTCTAAAATGGACCCAATTAAGTATATCTTTGAAAAACCTGCTCTTACTGGAAGGATTGTCTGTTGGCAGATGATGTTATCAGAATACGACTTAGTGTATGTTACACATAAGGCTATCAAAGGAAGCACACTAGCAGAGTATTTAGCTCAACAACCTGTAGAAGATTATCAATCAATACAGTGTGAATTCCCGGATGAAAGCATAATGACTTTATTTGAAGAGACTGAATCATCTGAATAAGAAAAATAGACATTGGTGTTTGATGGTTCTTCTAATGTATTAGGGCATGGAATTGGAGTCATTTTGATTTCCCCAGAGAGACAATTCATTCCATTTATGGCTAGATTGTGTTTTGCTTCCACAAACAATATTGCATAATATGAGGCATGTGCTATGGGAATAAAAGCAGCTATTGAATCAAAGCTAAAATTTCTTTATGATTATATGCTTCTATCACTTAGGAAATTTTATACAATAGTTATCAACAAGATTATCTATTCTTTCCTAAGTGATGAGATTAATATCAACAACCAACTGTTTAATATAATTCCTATTGTTAACAGTAAAATATTTAACAGTTTATTTAAGCCAGAAGTTCACATTCACATGCAAGATCAATATAAAAAGTAAGAGAGAGAGAGAGAGGAAATAAGTGCAACCAGGATTTTTATAACTGATATCGCTATCACTTTGATAACCACATCCAGTCCTGAAATCTAACACAAATTTCAGCCTTTCACTAGAATGATTTGAGAAACGTTTCTTACAGACTTTCCAGCGTCACAGCCTATCCATTCCAACTCATAATCACTCTATCACAATACCAAACCTATCCCTAAGAGTTACTTGTCAACTCTAGCGAGATCAAGCTGGTTTCTTTTAGATCGACCACAAGTATCCTAAAGATAACCACCAGTGTACACTACTGGATTCCAAAACTTGATTACAGAAAATGTTCTTTCACAAAGAATTAAAGAATACTAAGAAAATTTGCAATCACAATGGTAAGATCTCACACAAAAGTATTATGCCAATGAGTTTTGTGTGTTGTAACAATTTTTCTCCTCAAGGTGTTTTCCAGTCTTCAATGTTTATGAAAAAGTGTATGATTAATTGTGAAAAAATTGTGATGGATTCAATTATATATTTCAGAAAACAACATATCAATCAATTTCGTAATACGATTTATTAAAGTTTAAAACCAGACTAATCGATTAACCTAATCGATTATCGCGTGTCTTGTATTTTCTTGAATCTTGAAAATATATGAACTAATCGATTTCCCAATCGATTCTTTTAATGCAATTATCAGAGACTGATACTCAGTTGTACTAGAATCAATTGACTAATCGATTATACATGTTTTGTTCAAACAACGAGATCAAAACAATCGATTACTCATTCGATTCATATATTAACATAATCGATTTGGCAATAGGCTAAATACTCCCTGTAACTTAGACATTTTACTCCAATCGATTCGTCAATCGACTTGACTGGTTCACAGTGAACTAAGGTGTTTTACTCTAATCGATTTGCCAATCATTTTGGCTGGTTACAGTGACTAAGATGTCTTACGCAATCGATTTGCCAATCGATTTGGGCTGGTTCATAGTAGCTTAGCTATTTAGTTAAAAAATCGATATGCCAATCGATTACGCAATATGTTCTTGATAAAATGATTAACCAGTGTCATTCTTTCAATCGATCACCTAATCGATTGATGCAAAGCTTGCAACGCAAGAAACTTCTATCATCAATCGATTATCTAATCGATTAGTGCATTGCTTGCAACTTAAGAAACTTATTTCAATTGATTGTCCAATCGATTTCGTTGACAACAGACACATGTATGATGAAAAAGTATTTTCATAATCGATTTGCCAATCGATTTGATTTAGTATGAGCTTGGTTCTGATAATAGCACAAAATCGATTACTCAATTGATGTTGCAAATCGATTGTCCAATTGATTTGTTTAAACACAGAACATCAGGTTTTGATAAAACCTTTTAAGTAATCGATTCCCAATCGATTAACTTAGTAACACCTTATTTCTGTGAGTCTGACAATCGATTGCTCAATTAATTGATCAATTGATTTATTACTGGATTGATTAAAACTTATTTTATGATTTCATTGGCCAAATACTATGTGAGAACTTATTATGATTAAGTCTACCTAATTGACCCTAATTAACACTAGACACTCTTATACATCATCATCTTCAAGTCTTGTAGGACCCATCTATCTTTGCCCTTGAATTGCTTGAGTTCCAAGTTTTGTCCAAGTGTGTAGTGTCTTGATATTTGCCTGAAATGTTTCTCAATTCAAATCATTTAATCAATCAAATAATTCATATGTATTGGTATGTTTGGAATTAAATCAAAAACATGATCAGGGAAGCACATGTCTTACATTCTTGAGGTATATAGAGACTCATTGTTGGTCATCCATTAGACGAAAGGATAATGGGAAACGTGAGATTCTAAGTTGATTCTGTATCATTCCCATATCAAAGAATTGACAGAATACTTTGAGAAGATTACTTTTCACCATATCCCTCGAGAAGGACACTAATTAGTTGACGCTCTGGCTACATTGTCATCAATGTTCAAAATAAGCATTGGTCAGGACGTGCCGATCATAAGAATTCAACAAAGGGATAATCCTGCATATTGCTTATCAATAGAAGAAGAGTCTGAAGGCAAGCCATGGTTTTATGATATCAAATCATATGTTAAGAATAAGAAATATCCACTGGGTATTTTAGAGAACGACAAGAGGGTTTTAAGGAGGTTGTCAATGAACTTCTTCTTAAATTGTGATGTGCTATATAAGAGAATTCATGATATGGTTCTCCTTAGATATGTGGATAAAGCGGAGGCAGAGAAAATAATTCAAGAGGTTCACGAAGGTTCTTTTGGAACTCATGCAAATTGGCACACAATGGCAAGAAAAATCTCAAGGGCTAACTACTATTGGTTGACCATGGATTCCGATTGCTTTAGTCGCGTAAAGAAATGTCATAAATGTCAAATCTATGTTGATAAAGTACATGTACCGCCCACATCTTTGAATGTTTTAACATCACCATAGTCATTTTCAATGTGAGGAATGGATGTTATTGGACTCATCGATCCTAAGGCTTAAAATGGACACCGGTTTATCCTAGTAACTATTGACTATTTTACAAAATAGGTTGAAGTCGCTTCTTATGTCAATGTAATGAGAAGTGTGGTTGTCGGATTCATCAAAAGAAGAAAATGATTGTCCGTATATGCTTATCCAAATAAGATCATCACTAATCTGAATAACAAAATGATGAAAGATGTTGTGTGATAGTTTCAAAATTTAGCACCATAATTCTTCTCCATATTCGTGTCGGACAAAAAATGGGCTGTAGAAGCAACAAATAGAATGATCAAGAAGATCATACAAGATAGTGGAGACATATAGGGATTGGCAAGAAATGCTACCCTTGCATTACATGGCTATAGAACCTTTGTTTCGCGCCTATTCACAGAGCAACAACTCCTTGCTTCATGGTGTTACTCGCAACTCGGGAAACGGTACTTTCCATTGAAGTTTGAAATTCCTTCGATCAGAGTTTTGATGGAAACAAAACTAGGAACAAGGCCAGATAGGTTCAATCATGATTTTCGACCAATTGAAAATCTACGCATAGAAGAAAAAAAATGATAGCTTTGTATACATGGTCAAATATATCAAATAATACTTACTCTAAAATAGTCTACGAGAAAAGTGTCTGTCTTCGAGAGTTTAAGAAAGGGGACTTAGTGTAAAGAAAAATATTATCATAAAAAAGGATTCTCATGGAAAGTGGACCCCGAAATAACGGACCATATGTTGTGATAAAAGCTTTCTCTAAGGGAGCTCTAATACTCGCAGAAATAGATGGAGATAAGCTTCTACTTCTAGAGTAAACTCAAATGCAGTAAAAAAATATTATGCTTGAAAAAAAATGAAAAAAATTGAAAAATGGGTTCGCTAGGTTGAAAACCTGAAAAACGACCTAGACAAAAATTAGAGCATCTCGGTGCATTCAAAACTCGGAACCCCAATTACAAGAATGACTAGCGTTTGTTATCCCTTCAACTAAGATAATAAGTCATTATAATTTTTTTCTATTTTGAAAATTATGCATACATCCAATTAAATTTTATATTTCTTTCTGAATTGATGTCATGCAGTCCTTTATTGGTGGTATGACGCATCTGGAGCTGTGGCTTTGTGGTGAGAATGTCAACAAATACAATTTTTGAGAAAATATAATCAATGGTCTTGAAAGGAGCTGTATGTTATTCTTTATTCTTTAACTGATGACACATATTTGTTTTAGGCGTTTAATCTTTCTAAAAATTAAATATAATAATTATATGATACGAAATATGAATAAAATTAATTTTAATCATCCATATAAAATATAGACAATTTTTTAATAAAAATAATTATAGTTTTTTTGAAAAACCAACAATTATTGAATGGAGTAATAGGGTACTCAACAATTACATCAAGAAATTATTGCAACATTTGTAGGCATTTCATCTTAATAAAAATAAAGTTTTGGATATTGCAATGAATGAAATCTAAATAATATTTTTCAGCGACAAAACTTGAAAAATTGTTATATTACATAGATAAAAAACATATTTAAATATTTAGTCCACTTTTTCCTTTGTCAGTTAATGTTTTTTGTAAACATCCACTGACCAAAAATAAATTTTATAATATTACAAAGATGAAATCAAATAAAAAGTTTACAGAGACTAAAGGACTAAAAACTATTATATATAAAGGACTAAATATATTTTATTTATATGGAGTATTATTTTATTATTTAATTATTATTATTTATTATTATTATTATTATATATATTATTTTTTACTATTATTATTATTATTATTTTAACTCATACTCTTGCACTTCCTTTAACAAATAGTACTGCACAATAAACCATATACTAGTAATTGACTTTTTGTAAAGTCTTGGAGTTATGAAATTTTGTTTAGTTATTTAATATAACTTCATTACTCTTCACTTTACTTTGCAGTGCTAAGCTTAGCCATCTCTACATTCTTTCAGCTTTTTGAGCCTTATCTTGTATGCATTTTACTTTTCCAAGTTATCCATAGTAAAATACTACCGCTCAAAGGCAGCCCGGAAGGAGCAAAAACCTACATTCAAAATGTTGATACAACCAACAAGTAATTTTTGTTTGTTACTTTAACTTATGTCAAATTGATTATATACGGTTTTTTATTGAAGCATTCTCATTGTAAATATTATTCACACTATCAGTCCAACAAATCTAGAAATTTAAAGTAAATTTAAAGATGTGATTTTTTTAATTTAACAATAATAAAATTTGAGGTCCTTTTAAGTCTAATTATTTTTACTTTATTAAAAAAAATGACGGATATAATGTTAAACAAACTTACTAATCAACATTGAATACATTTACATGATTTGTACTTTAAAGACAAAAGATTAATAGTAACAAATTTATATCAGAAGAGTCTTCTTCGTGTTTTCTATGTTGAAATGTATAGTCTCAAAGCTCAAATGAGAAATTTAAGACCTTAGAATATTCGTCATCTTTTTCTATGCAATTAGAAGTATCGTGATATGACTTTATCATATTACACACAATTAGAAGGAAATATCAAACAAAAGTAGATCACACATAACATGATTAGTGTTTAGTTGAGAACATAAATTATTTAAGACCGACGTTGCTTCAAAATTAAAACTTACATGTTAAGCCAAATAATGTTTTCAATAATGCAAAAAATTCTGAACTTTTGAATTATAGGTTGGATTTGTTGCTAATCAACAAGAAGGGTTAAGCCATAAGAAGCTATTTATTGAAAACATTGATTATTTTGCATTATATTTATGACATATGTATTAACCCTATCTATCATGCCTGGATTCTGTATGAGATACTGGAATACACAAGCTAGGAACATGGTATGTATTTTATAAATTCAATTCCCTATCTTTTGATGTATCCAAGTTCCAAAGTGCAATATGACAATAAACATTTGTGAATATGTTTAGGTATCACTTGTTTTGATGACAATGTACAACATTATGGATCTAATATCATCATATTATTCCCCTCATCAAATGTTTGAAGTTGGAATCTAGAAAGGCTTATTAGTTACAACTCTTTCAAGATTCTTGTGGTCCCCTGCATTTACTTCAACAGCAAAATATGGTGACCAAGGTTGGATGATCCTACTTGTATCATACTTAGGACTAACCAAGTGTTATGTCACTGTTTGTGTATACACAGTGGTACCTAAAGGATACAAGGTTAGTATCTTTTTAACACTCATATTCAATAGAGAGATTTATCATTCATAAATATACAATTGTGCTAGATGAATTAATATTATATGAAACTATACATGACACACTTTATGATTTTATAGGGTTCTGAACAAAATGCATTGGGTAATATGCTTGCATTGTGGCTTCTAAGTGGTGTATTGTTGGAGTTGTTCTTGGTTGGTTGTGGCTAATTGGAAACTCTGTTCCAAAAACACAATAGGATTTTCTGTGAATCATTTCTTGTGTTAGTGTTAATAACACAAATGTGTCGATGAATTTTTTTTAGCTATTACATATCAGTCATAACTTTTAAATTTATTATTGATATAAAGTTCATGATCTAACTATTTAATCTCAATTAATTAGACTAATAAGTTAAAGATTTTTAAATATCGGTGATTTCATTAATTCAGTCTTAACTATTTAGATTAACTATGATTTTGAAATTTAAATTCTGACGATCCAACAATTCAATCATAATTCATTAGAATGATTCTGACTTAAAAATTTAAATTTTTATAATCCAACAATTTAATCTTAACTAATTAGACTAATTAAATCTCAAAAATTTAATTTTTGATGATCTAAAAGTTTAATCTTAACTATTTAGACCGGTTACGACTTAAAAATAATAACTTAATATATCATATATAATTATATAAATATTTAAATTATAATTTAATATTATACTTTTCTGTTATACTTTTTTCTGTTAGCCTTAATTAAATGAAACTATTGTAATATACATTATACTTTTGTATTGTATTTCACTTTTAGTTAAGAATAAATTTTTCCTACTTTTTAGTTTTTACAAATATATTTTTTTAATTATAATCTTTAATGTAGGATTATGAAAAAAAACATTTGTAGCGACTAAAAATTAAAAAAATTTACAAAGATTAAATAAAATATTATAATTATAGAGATTAAAAACTTTTTAATTTTTTTTTTATAGATTTCTTTATTAAAAAGGACTCAACCCCAATTTTTTTTGTCTTGCTTATGGTATGAACATAATGAGTATTTTTTTTTCTTTTGTAAATTAAGGAATAAATTATTATTATTATTATTATTATTTTTATTATTATTATTATTATCATTATTATTATTATTATTATTTAACTGATATCAACGACGATTTTTGCAACTTTTTTTAAAGGAATTTGAGGAGTATTACTTAGGCTACATTGTTGAACTTCTTAATATAAACTAACAAATTATAAACACAATAATAAGAATTCAGCTACACAATGAGAAAATAATTAATAAGATGATACTAACATAATCTGTGGTGGTCAACTCACAACAACAACAAAACAACTGTAAGATCACGACATTGGGGTGTGTCGGGGAAGGGGCGACACTCAATAATTTTATAATTTTTCGATTTGAAGTTAATTTTTGAGTTTTAAATTTGTTTATTTCTTTGTTTTTTTTTTTAATCTCTAACTTTGATTACTTCTACAAACTGAGATAGGGGATATTTTATCTGAATTAAATGATAAAAAATCTCCTAAGAATAGGGATAATGACGAAGATAGAATAAGAGTACTCCCTATTCTCTCTCCCCCCTTCATCCTCGTTCTTGGTCTCAAAGTATGACCATTGGCCACAATAATAAAAGCACTTAAATTATTTGTCTTCTTTGGAAACATAGAAGAACTCCTCAAATCTCTACCATAAACAAATTTAACCATCTTCACCATATTACACAAAAACTACATTCTATTTATTTCTTTGATTTATTAAAAAATCATACATACATTTACAAAAATAACCTTTAAAATTTATAAAAAACATACAAAGATCATCGTTCATGTACTATGTTTCTTTTCAATATTCCTTGTGACTTTACATATGAGACTCTTTCAAGGTGATAACTTTGGAGACTATATTGCTAGAATTGTTTTCTTCTCATTATCTTTACATTAGCCACACTCTCACATGATCATCGCAAGCTCGACTCAAACATTATTACTAGAGTGTGAAGGACAACAACATATTTGATCGCCAATACCTTCTAAGAGTAGTGTCATGTACCAGCTCCAACTATCTTTATAAATTTATGTCTAAGCAGATTAAACTTAAGACTTTGGTCTTTTATCATCCACATCGGAAGACAATTCCACCATTAAATACACAACAAATATACTACACATAATATACACAAATCAATACAAATATACATATACAAATAAATTACACTACATATACAAATACTAAAATACTTCAAATGTTAAATACAAATAAACAAAATATATACTACATATACAAATTCTAAAATACACAAATACTAACTACAAATACGGAGAGAAAAAATAGAAACAGATACAAAAATACAAAAAAAAAACACATTGAATATACACTAAAAATACTTCTAAGATACAAAATATTATACTAAAATACTAACTATATATACATACTAAAATAATCACTAAAAGCAGTGAAATTTGATGTTTGATTACGATGGAAGAAGAAAAAAAGTGTTTAATTACTCTTTTTTTTTTTTTTATTTGAAATTAAATTAATTAATATAAATTAATTTAAAAAATGATGTTATAATGACTTAGTTTACCGGTTCATTTAAAATTGCCTACGTGTTATTGACACATGGTACTCTATTAGAGCGGTGGCCAAATGAGTTCGTCCACCAAGCGTGTAATTACGTAACTTTCGGTTCTTGATGAGTTCACGATTGGAGTTGTGACATAGTGTCGTCACGGTGCTCTCAGGAAAGAACGGTACTTTCATTAGAGATGGTCTTAATCAATTGTCATCGACTTACAACATCAAAAGTGAAAATAATAATATCTTTAAGAATTAAAGAGGGAAAAATAAATTTATAAAACTAAAAGTGAAATTCAGTCATTCTATAAGGACTAAAAACTTATTTAATTTATATATAAAGTTTTAATGAAATCCAATAATTTAACAGGAATTAAAAACTTATTTAGCCTTATATATAAAGTTTTAGTGACTTGGATTACTCTTATAATTTTAATAATTATAAATTATTTTATTTTTATTGAATGAACACAAAAATTCAAACAACTTTATTTAAATTTATCAAAATAAATAAATTATATATAACATTTAAATACAACTTCAAATTAAATTAACTTTCAAACTCTTCTAGCACTCTTTAAAACAAAATTATAACTTTCAAATATACTATCAAATAATTACATTTAAAAAAATAATAATTACCATTCTTAATCACCTTTTATAATTTTAAAATATACTATCAAATAATATATTAAAAGAAAACAAAATAACAATATTTTTAATATATTTTTTTATCAAAAAAACTACTTAATACTATGAATTTTTTTTTATTCATTGTTGCATTTACTAACTAAATTTTGGTTGAGTCCAATAAACACAACCAAAATAAAATTAAATCTTATTAGACTTAAATAGTTTCTTTTATTCAATAAAATTTATTTAATTAATATGTCATACACTAGTTTTTTATTCGACTTATTTATTTATCGATCCTATATATTATTATATATATATATATATATATATAATACTTCAATATTTTATTTTATTTTTGTGTCAAAAGATTTCGATCCCCCTCTATGTATCTTTTAATCCGCTGGTGTATTTGTTAATGTTTTTTTTGAACGATTATAAACATAAAAATTTTAAATTAACTTTTTGAATATTAATTTATTACATCTCATTATATTCTACCCTTTAATTCTAAGAACATTTTCTTATAAAGTAACTCATTTACAGGAGTACATTCGTATTATTGGTATTGTTATTGGTACTGTAACAGAATTCTCAACTTTGATATAGTCACCTGTTTGTCATTATATATATTAGCTTTTAATATATAAGTTACTACAACTTCTCATATTTACTTATATTTAATAATATATTATATTATCACGATAAAATAATTAAATATAAGAGTCTAATGAATAAATTAATAAAATTAGATTAATTTTAATGCAAGAAAAGGTGTAATACATGTTTAATGCAAAATAAAATTAATTAATTTAAACAAATAACATGTAAAAATCAAAAATGATCGTTTAAAATGTAAATAAAAAGAGAGAATTTGTTGTAAAATATATAAGAAGAATTTGTAAAAATTTTTTAATTTAAAAAAGAAATGTTTATGATAATTGCAACACAAACGTCCAGTAAACAAGGTGACACAAATGTCGTTAAGTATAAAGTATAAATAATGTATAAATAAAGTATAAATAGAAGATATCTAGTATAAATAGAAGATATTTGATTTCTTATACATTGCAAAAGATTGAGTATATGTAAAATATGAATATAAGATATGCATGGTTCATTTCTTATGCATTGACAAACACATAGTGGTTGAGTATATATAAAAGTATGAATATAAGATATGCATGATTCATTCTTTTATCCATTGCATAAGAGGTGGTTGAGTATATGTAAAA
Source organism: Cicer echinospermum (assembly GCA_002896215.2). Lineage (NCBI taxonomy): Eukaryota > Viridiplantae > Streptophyta > Magnoliopsida > Fabales > Fabaceae > Cicer > Cicer echinospermum. The sequence goes on from PGTU02005916.1 coordinate 16,926, forward strand.
TATGAATGAAGATGCATAGATCATGTGTGACTACATGAAGAAAAAAAAATGAATGTAAGATGCATGAAATGTAGATAAATTCTTGTTTATTTTTTTGGTTCCCCCCGATCCTTATGTAATTTTATACGTCTACAAGATTCAATTGATGAATAAATATAACAACTGTTTTTTTGCATGATCACTCTAGTACATTTTGTGTGACTTCTTTTGTTTTTCGAGGCGAATCAAATGTGCATTGTTTAAAATGATTACTTTTATTTATTTTTTTTTTAATACCGCATATATGTATAGAATATATCGAGTTTTCGTGTATATATTTTTCAAAATGTCAAAATAAGTAAAACATTTTTTATATTTACACATATGTTAAATTCCAACATTTATTATCATAAAATAATATTTTTTTTAAATGCTAGAACAAACAACCATGAGACTAAATTAGTTTAGAAAGAGTGTAAGGTACAATATTGAAAAATGTACATTCATTACACTAGGAATAAAATAATTGGGGTTACAATATATGGATGAATATGTTTAGCTTTAGTTGAA
>PGTU02005918.1:0-46551 GCA_002896215.2 Cicer echinospermum
TTGTTGCCAAGATGAATACTCATTAACCTTATGCGCCTCTTCTAAAATCGTTTTCCCGCATATCTGTAAATGGCTGGTACACAATCCTATCATTACAACCGCAAAACATTCTGCCCCAATCTGAACTCCAGTCGTCTTCCCTTGTACTATTAGATTCCTCTTTTCTTAATTAAGACTCATCCTGAGCATTTCGCAATAGTACTTCAAGGTAAATCCACTCGAGAATCTTAATCATTCGTTCAAAAATTCCGTGCAAACTCTACGTTCAAGTGCAATCCTCTAAAACTTCCCACAACCTTGTTGTCAAGCCATAATCGTGAGAGACACCGATACACTTCTGCTCAACGCAATCAGCCAACTACATTGGCCTTCCCAGGGTGGATTGCAGTGTGAAATCAAGTCCTTATAAGAGTCTCCATCCATCGCTCTGGCCATGCTTCTAACTCCTTCTGATCAAACAAATATTTCAAGCTTATATGGTCGCTGAAACGCGTGAACGTTGCCACCCATATAAATAATGCCTTTCCAGATCTTAATGCAAAAAACACCCGGCAAGCTCCAAATCGATGAGTAGATATTTCCTCTCAATGAATCTTCAATTGTCTCGAGGCATAAGCCACACTTCGTGTGTTGCAATCAGGACACACCCCAAACACCTTGGGAGATGCATCACAAAAACTTCATGGGTTCTTCTATGCGGTAATACCATACAGGCGAGTCGTCAATTTCCTCTTCAAGTAACTGGAAGTTTTCCTCACACCTTCTCCTCCATGCGAACGTTGATCTTTCTGGTAAGTTGTGTCAATGGAAGCCACAATCTTAGGGCAAAACCTTCGATAAACCGTCCTGTAAGTACCCTTGCCAGTCCCACAATAACTCGTGTCAGGTGACAGTTCATGAGGCTGTTCCAAGCAGAACCGCCTCAAAATCTAGCCGATCTACAGCGACTCCTCCTTGTTATCACATGATCCAAGAATCTCACTTCTTCTAGCCAAAAATCACACTTCGACAGACATTGGCATACAATCGCTTCTCGCGTAAAATCCTCAAGATACTTGTGCGAAATGTTCTCCATGCTCTTCTTCAGTCCTTGAATATCAAGTATTCATCAATGAATACCAACCACGAATTATCCAAGGAACGAATTAAAAATCTCCACTGTTCATGTAGTCCATGAAATTGCCGTGCATGTAGACTCCAAACGGCATAACCAGGTATCATAAGTCCGTGGCGGTCTTGAAAGCTGTTTTCTGAATGTCTCCCTTCCCTTACTCGGATCTGTATGGTACCGACTTCAAGTCAAGTCTTCGAAATATCGCGGCCCCTCTCAATTGATCCATCAAATCATACGATCTCGTGGCAAAGGATAACGATCTTAAATAGTTCCTGTTTAAGCTGTCTATGTAATCCACACATAGCGCGAGCTTCCGTCCTTCTTCTTAACTAGCAAAACTGGAGCACCCCATGGTGATACACTCGGCTGATGAATTTCTCTTCCAACAAGTCTTAATTTGGCCCTTTGAGCTCATTTTAATTCCAATGGCGACATGTGATTTAAGTGCCATGAAATGGGTCCCCGTTCCTGGGTGCAAATAAGAAGATTCCACTTCTCTACGGTGGCATCCTGGAATTTCCGTTGTGGAAATTACATCCCGATACTCGTTGACAAGTATCACACTATCTATTCCACATTTATCTTTCTCTACATTTTGCTAGAAAAAAACTCATGAGTCCCTCACTTAGCACACCGGAGTTTGTTAGGCAGCTAAATACTTAACAACTCCTGGTTCGGGGAAAAGAACCAATTCTACGAGCACAATCCAAATCACATAATGATAATGACATCCAATCCATACCGAGGATGACCTCTCGAGTGATTGTAGCCGGCCAAACAATATTAATAACCAAAAATCCTATTCTGAATATCAATTGACAATGTAAACATGCTGAATCTTTACGGTTAAAGGTCTTAGCAGCGTGGAACAACCAAATCAAAAGGTATAAAGCAGACACAGATAACCTTCAAGCGATTCACACAGTCATAGCAAATGAAGGAATAGGGTTGCCCCCGAATCAAAAAGCAGTTCAGAGTTTGTTTACCTGCAATCTCACGCTGAATCAAGATTACCAGATGGATTTCCCTCTTCAGCATTCACACAATAATGCGTCCTCTAGCAGTAGGACGGGTAGCCCTAGCTACATTCACCACTGGTTCACCTTGGAGCCGTGCACTCCCCTGCATGTGCCCCGACTTCTGACAATTGTGACAGATGGGGATGTTTAGTGGTACAAGCAACTAAGCATAGTTCCTTCTCTCCCACATCGGAAACATCGAAGCACTTGCCATTTTTTGCCTTCCGAAGTTCTGGTTCCCCGGGCGACTTCTGTCCACGTTGGTATTCTGGGGCGATTATAAGTGGTTTAGCCACTTGTTTTTCCCCTATTCTGATAATTCGCCCGACTTAGGGCCTCCCGAATTAAAATTCCCTACTCGGCTAGCCCTCTTGTTGCTTCATATCTTCCACTTCTCTACATTTCTCTACCAGTGCTTGGAAACGTTGAATTCCCAAAGGTAAACGGAATCTTGAAATCTCATACTTTAACAATCCGTCTTGGAAACGATGACACAATGATGGTTTCATCAATTCTTCACGAAGAAGAACCTGAAATGCGTGATAGCGATTCAAATTTCGCAGCATACTCACCCACAGTCATGCTCCCCTGGTGAAGTTTCAGAAAGTCGTCACCCAACTTAGTCCTGGTACTCATCGGAAAGTATTTGTCTAAAAACTTTCTTTTGAACGATTCCCAGTTCCACCTCCTCGTGGGCTGCTCCCATCAATAACCTTGCACTCCTCCACCAGTACTCAGGCATCCCCCAACAGCATATAAGTGGCATAGCTGACCTTCACTCCCTCCTGACATTTTATCATATCAAAGATTTTCTCCACTTCTTGGATCCATTGATCCGCCTTCTCTGAACCCTCATCTCCCTTGAACTTAGGAGGATTGTAACGACGGAAGTCTTCTAACCCTCTTGACTCTGCAGCACGGATCTCTCTTCCCCTCTTTTTCAAGATCCCGTTGAGTCTTGGCAGCAGTCTGTGCGGCGACAGAAGCAGCCATGTTATTCATAGCCTCCGCCATTTGATCATTCCTATTAGCGTTGGCTCTCGGAGCGTCATTCCTTCTTGGCGGCATGGTTTCCTATAGAACCATCATCAAGTAGAGTCTTAACACTACTTCAAATAATTCCAAACTAACGTCCGACTAACAACACACAAATATATTGGACTTGACAACTCAAGTCACCCAAACCCGACACATGATCAGATAACCACTCCTAACTTATAGGTCGACCTACAATCTATAACCAAGGTTCCACAGCTCCCAAAGAAAACTAAACCTATGCTCTGATACCACAATGTAACACCCCGTTTTTCAAAGCGAGGGTATATTTTTTTTTTAAAGTAATTAAAAACGAACAAAGAAATAAATCAGGAAATGCTGTTGGATAAATAATTGAGTCATTATAATTTACGCAGCGGAAAAGTTTCTCGCAATTACAAATCCAAAACATTTCTACATAAACATCAAGTGGTACATGGAACCCATTCAAAGATGATATCAACTGATAATATTTGTATAAGTACAGTTTTCCAAAACTAAAATACTCCAGACCAAAAAGAAGGACCCCTAGTCCCTATACATCATCCTAATCTGATCATCCTACCAAAAACTATACACCCTGAGTAATCTCCACGCGCCCCGTGAGATCCTCCTAACACAACCGCAGTCAAGCATTCCCATCTCCATCCCTGTCCGTAGGGTACGAACCAGTAGGGCCGTCCTGACTCTCATCTGAGGGCAAAGCCCAGATTTCCACAATAGTGTAAAGGGTCACCAACCAGAAATAACAGATAACACATAGCAATTAAGTTTTTGAATGCTCAAAACAACTTTTTAACTAAGCATGCACCTTAACAGGATTTTCAATGTGCGAAAAGTTCATACATTACATTGCCAATGAAAATGAAGGTAAAATGCAGTTCTCGATCTCCTAATTAACACATGATAAAACAAGGCATGGATAGATTCATGAGCAATTAATCATACAACTAAAAATGAGGATTTTCACTGAGCCAATCGATTGGGCAATCGATTGGGGTGAAGATTTTTAATGAAAACAGAATCCTGGGCTGAATTCAATCGATTGGTAAATCGATTGATTGGTTCCTGAGCCCCTGGTTTCGAGCCAATCGATTTCCTAATCGATTTGGTGAGGGATTCTTAATGAAAACAGAATCCTGGGCTGAATTCAATCGATTGGTAAATCGATTGATTGGTTCCTGAGCCCCTGACTTAAGGCCTAATCGATTGGGCAATCGATTTCGAAAGGGATTTTAAAAAAACTGATTTACAAAATCGATTGGCTAATCGATTTTGTTCATTTGGCCCAGCCCCTGTCTTCCATCCAATCGATTGGGAAATCGATTTCCCTGATCAGTTTTCCAAAAATTCATGAATTAACCTAAGTCATTCCTAATCAAGTCCACAACCTAACACTTAGCAATTCCTACGCGATTACTACGACACACAAAGGTTCGATAACCATCATACTTACACACAATAAACAACACATAACACTTAACACCTTCATCTCAGTTATCACGATAAATCAAAATTCGAATCACTCATCATAAACTCAAATCAAACATGACTCGCGTGCCAGGCACCCTAATGCAATGCGTATATGCCAAAATGCATGGACTCGGAATTCCAAACCAAAACCCTCCTCGAAGGGCCGTAAATCATAATTGTACCGCCTATCGCAGGCCAAAGTACCAATTACCGAGGTGCCACCTATCACGGGTCAGCACGATTTACTAAAATGCGTAAATCATAAACGTACCACCTATCACGGGTCAGTACAGTTTACCGAGGTGTCACCTATCACGGGTCAACACGATTTACTAAAAGAAAAAGCGGGAATCGTAAACGTACCGCCTATCACAGACCAGTACTGTTTACCTAGGTGCCACCTATCACGGGTCAGCACAATTCACCAAAAATGTAAATCGTAAATGTACCACCTATCACGGGTCAGTACAGTTACCATGGTGTCACCTATCACGGGTCAACACGATTTACTAAAATGTAAATCGCAAACGTACAACCTATCACGGGTCCGTACAGTTTACCAAGTGTCACCTATCACGGGTCGACACAATTTACCAAATGAAATGCATGAGCATACACAGACTCCATTCACAGCAATCGTTAAGCAAATGCAGATATTAAAAGATTCCCCATTTTTAATACCCATTTAACTTAAACGACTTTCAAACAACATTAATTAAATAAGTCATTAAGAGATTCCCCGTTCTTAATACCGATTTAACTTAATGATTTTCAAAACAAAACGTTAAGCAAACAGTCATATTAAGAGATTCCCCATTCTTAATATACTTTGACTTAAACGATTTTCTCGCAAAACATTCGGTAAACGAGTCATTAAGAGATTCCCCATTCTTAATACTCATTTACCGAAACGATTTTCAAAAACGATAGTTAAGTAACCGAGACATTAAGAGATTCCCCATTCTCAACGTCCAGTTAACTTAAGCATTTTCCTCAAATACACATTAAGCAAACCGAGGTATTAAAAGATTCCCCATTTTTTAATACTCGTTTAACTCTAATGGTTTTCAAATTCCACAGAAACAAATTCAAACATACTTTCACAGTCAAACCATAATTCACAACAACCACACCAATTAACAAACATCAAGTACGAACACACCAAATACAACGAACACAAATCACGCAACATAACACCCAGATACATCCAATTTCATTTACCACGAAACATTCATCACTATAAACAAAACCTAACTCTAAGGTTTTTACCCATAACACACTAGTTTCGTTTTTCCCCAAATCGATACATTTAACCCTAACAAATTCCTTCCCACACAACTACAGATAAGTCCCTAATGCAAGCTAGAAGTTTGGAAGGAGCCCTTACCTCAAAGTTAGCTTTATCGAGAGTTTCCGGTTCCGCGAGAAATTCCGGTAAAATCTCTGCTCGCAACGCCGCTTCCAAATTAGTGCACTAGCACCGTAGCACGGAGGTGAGCAACTTTCCCTTCTATCTCTTCGAGAAATGGGGTTTGGATCTAGGAGAAACGGAGGGGTTTGTGTTTGGATCTCAAAAAAACCGTTTTTCTTCGTTTTCGAATCAAAGAGGAAGAGTGGAGTTACGAAAACCTTGATCTAACTCTCCCCTAACCTTGGGTTCCTATTTTCGAGTTCAAAGGAAGCAACGAAAACAAAAATGAACAACAATGGAGGAAGGGAGGTTTTGGCCGCGTGAGTAACAGAGAGGAAGAAGATGGAAAATTCTATTTTCCCTCCTTTCTATTTCTTTCCTTTGTTTTTCCTTTCTTCCCTTTTCCTTCTTTCCTTTATATACTCTTTTCTTTTCTTTTTCCTTCCTTCTAGTTTTCTTTCCTCTTTCCCCCAAACAAACATACATAACTATAAAATATATAACTTAACAAATATCTCAAAATCTAGATATTTGTTAAATTACCGTTTCGCTCGAAACGCATTAAATTCTCCGTAAATGATTCGTCGCAGTTAAATTCAATTTATTTATCGACGAGAAATTCTAATTGGCATTGAAATATCTTTTTTGATTATAAAACTCCAAAATATTATTAACTTTGGCTTAAAAGCCTCCGAGCCAAAATCCAAAATATACCAAAAATACATAAAAGGGTACTTTAAAATTATGGGTCTTACATTACTCCCCCCCTAAAATTAGTTTCGTCCTCGAAACTATGCATCGATAAATAACTCTGGGTGTTGTTCCCTCATCTTGCTTTCCAGTTCCCAAGTCGCATCTCCAGTAATTGGGTTCCAGATCACCTTGACCAACGAAACATCCTTGGTTCTCAACCGCTTAATCTTCCTGTCATCAATTCTCACGGGTGGTACTTCGAACGACAGGTTATCCTTTAGCTGGATTGTGTCTGGTTCGATCACGTGAGATGGATCTGCGAGGTACTTCCTCAATTGTGACACATGAAACACGTCATGAATATTGGACAGTATCGGAGGTAATGCAATCCGATAAGCAACCGGCCCGATTCGTGCAGAAATCTGATATGGTCCAATGAATTTAGGAGTCAACTTCTTCGATTTCAAGGCTCTACCTACTCCAGTAGTAGGTGTGACTCTCAGAAATACATGGTCACCCTGTTCGAATTCCAAAAGTCTGCGACGCTTGTCCGCGTAACTCTTCTGACGATCTTGTGAAGTCTTCATTTTCTCCTTGATCTTCCTTACTTTAGCTGTGGTCTGTTGCACCATCTCTGGTCCGACGATCATATTCTCGCCGTCTTTATACCAACACAAGGGCGTTTGACACTTGCGCCCATATAAAGCTTCATATGGTGCCATTCCAATGCTCGTGTGGAAACTATTGTTGTAAGTGAACTCAATCAACGGAAGTACATCATCCCAACTTCCTCTATCATCCAAAACACATGCTCTCAACAGGTCTTCCAAGGACTGATTCGTCCTTTCAGTCTGTCCGTCCGTTTGTGGATGGTAAGTTGAGCTCAATCGTAGCTTCGTTCCCAACGCTTCGTGCAATGCTCCCCAAAAATGCGATGTGAACTTCGGATCACGGTCTGATACAATGCTCGATGGTACCCCGTGTAACCTCACAATTTCAGCAATGTAGATCTCCGTTAGCTGATCTACCTTATAGGTGGTCCTTACCGACAAAAAGTGAGCAGATTTAGTTAGTCGATCCACTATCACCCATATGGAATCATTCTTTCTCCTTGTCTTTGGTAATCCGGTTATAAAATCCATGGAAATGCTGTCCCACTTCCATTCAGGAATATCTAAAGGTTGTAACATTCCAGCAGGTCGCTGATGTTCCACCTTCGCTTTCTGACAAGTTAGACAAGTGGACACATATTCCGCCACATGTTTCTTCATTCCTGGCTACCAATAATTCTGCCTCAAATCCTGATACATCTTTGTTGCCCCAGGATGAATACTCAGCTTACTCTTATGCGCCTCTTCTAAAATCGTTTTCCGCATATCTGTAATGGCTGGTACACAAATCCTATCATTACACCGCAAAACATTATCTGCCCCAATCTTGAACTCAGTCGTCTTCCCTTGTACTATTAGATTCCTCTTTTCTTGAATTAAGACGTCATCCTGAGCATTCGCAATGTCTTCAAGTAATCCACTCGAGATCTTAATCATTCCGAATTTCAAAATTCCCGGTGCAAACTCTACGTTCAAGTGCAAGTCTCTAAAAGCTTCCCACAACTCTTGTTGTCTAGCCATAATCAGTGAAGACACCGATACACTTCTTCTGCTCAACGCATCAGCCACTACATTGGCCTTCCCAGGGTGGTATTGCAGTGTGAAATCAAAGTCCTTAAGAGTCTCCATCCATCGTCTCTGGCGCATGTTCAACTCCTTCTGATCAAACAAATATTTCAAGCTTTTATGGTCGCTGAACACGGTGAACGTGCACCCATATAAATAATGCCTCCAGATCTTTAATGCAAAAACAACCGCGGCAAGCTCCAAATCATGAGTAGGATAGTTCCTCTCATGAATCTTCAATTGTCTCGAGGCATAAGCCACAACTTTCGTGTGTTGCATCAGGACACACCCCAACCCTTGGTGAGATGCATCACAAAAAACTTCATAGGGTTCTTCTGATTGCGGTAATACCAATACAGGCGAGGTCGTCAATTTCCTCTTCAGTAACTGGAAGTTTTCCTCACACTTCTCCGTCCATGCGAACGGTTGATCTTTTCTGGTAAGTTGTGTCAATGGAGCCACAATCTTAGCAAAACCTTCGATAAACCTCCTGTAGTACCCTGCCAGTCCCACAAAACTTCGTATGTCAGTGACAGTCTGAGGCTGTTTCCAAGCAAGAACCGCCTCAATCTTAGCCGGATCTACAGCGACTCCTTCCTTGGTTATCACATGTCCCAAGAAATTCACTTTCTCTAGCCAAAATTCACACTTCGACAGATTGGCATACAATCGCTTCTCGCGTAAAATCTCAAGAACTTGTCGCAAATGTTCTCCATGCTCTTCTTCAGTCCTTGAATAAATCAATATATCATCAATGAATACCACCACGAATTTATCAAGGAACGAATTAAAAATCCTGTTCATGTAGTCCATGAAAATTGCCGGTGCATTGGTAACTCCAAACGGCATAACCAGGTATTCATAATGTCCGTGGCGGGTTCTGAAAGCTGTTTTCTGAATGTCTCCTTCCCTTACTCGGATCTGATGGTAACCCGACTTCAAGTCAATCTTCGAAAATATCGCGGCCCCCTCAATTGATCCATCAAATCATCGATTCGTGGCAAAGGATAACGATTCTTAATAGTTGCCTTGTTAAGCTGTCTATAATCCACACATAGGCGCGAGCTTCCGTCCTTCTTCTTAACTAGCAAAACTGGAGCACCCCATGGTGATACACTCGGTCTGATGAATTTCTTCTCCAACAAGTCTTCAATTTGGCCTTTGAGCTCATTTAATTCCAATGGCGACATTCGATAAGGTGCCATTGAAATGGGTCCCGTTCCTGGGTGCAAATCAATGAAGAATTCCACTTCTCTTACCGGTGGCAATCCTGGAATTTCCGTTGGAAATACATCCCGATACTCGTTGACAAGTATCACATCTTCTATTTCCACATTTATCTTTGCCTCTACATTTGCTAGAGACAAAAACTCATGAGTCCCTTCACTTAGCGACACTCGGAGTTTGTTAGCAGCTAAATACTTAACAACTCCTGGTTCGGGGAAAAGAACCAATTTACGAGCACAATCCAAAAATCACATAATGATAAGACATCCAATCCATACCGAGGATGACCTCGAGTGATTGTAGCGGCAAACAAATTAGATTAACCAAAAATCCCTATTCTGAATAGTCATTCGACAATGTAAACATGCTGAATTTACGGTTAAGGTCTTAGCAGGCGTGGAAACAACCAAATCAAAAGGTAAAGCAGACACAGATAACTTCAAGCGATTCACACAGTCCATAGCAATGAAGGAATGGGTTGCCCCCGAATCAAAAAGTGCAGTTAGAGTGTTACCTGCAATCTCACAATCACGCTGAATCAGATTACCAGATGGATTTCCCTCTTCAGCATTCACACAATAAATGCGTCCTCTAGCAGTAGGACGGGTAGCCCTAGCTACATTCACCACTGGTTCCACCTTTGGAGCCGTGCACTCCCTTGCCATGTGCCCCGACTTCTGACAATTGTGACAGATGGGGATGTTAGTGGTACAAGCACTAGCATAGTGTCCTTCTCTCCCACATCGGAAACATCGAAGCACTTGCCCCATTTGCCTTCCGAAATTCTGGTTCCCTGGGCGACTCTGTCCACCGTTGTTATTCTGGGGGCGATTATAAGGTTTAGCCACTTGTTTTCCCCTATTCTGATAATTCGCCCGACTAGGGCCTCCCGAATTAAAATTCCCTACTCGGCTAGCCCTCCTGTTCTTCATATCTTCCACTTCTCTACATTTCTCTACCAGTGCTTGGAAACGTTGAATTCCCAAAGGTAAGACGGAATCTTGAATCTCATACTTCAATCCGTCTTGGAAACGATGACACATGAATGGTTCATCAATTTCTTCACGGAAGAACCTGAAATGCCTCGATAGCGATTCAAATTTCGCAGCATACTCACCCACAGTCATGCTCCCCTGGTGAAGTTTCAGAAAGTCGTCACCCAACTTAGTCCTGGTACTCATCGGAAAGTATTTGTCTAAAAACTTTCTTTTGAACGATTCCCAGTTCACCTCCTCGTGGGCTGCTCCCATCAATAACCTTGCACTCCTCCACCAGTACTCAGCATCCCCCAACAGCATATAAGTGGCATAGCTGACCTTCACTCCCTCCTGACACTTTATCATATCAAAGATTTTCTCCACTTCTTGGATCCATTGATCCGCCTTCTCTGAACCCTCATCTCCCTTGAACTTAGGAGGATTGTAACGACGGAAGTCTTCTAACCCTCTTGACTCTGCAGCACGGATCTCTCTTCCCCTCTTTTCAAGATCCCGTTGAGTCTTGGCAGCAGTCTGTGCGGCGACAGAAGCAGCCATGTTATTCATAGCCTCCGCCATTTGATCATTCCTATTAGCGTTGGCTCTCGGAGCGTCATTCCTTCTTGGCGGCATGGTTTCCTATAGAACCATCATCAAGTAGAGTCTTAACACTACTTCAAATAATTCCAAACTAACGTCCGACTAACAACACACAAATATATTGGACTTGACAACTCAAGTCACCCAAACCGACACATGATCAGATAACCACTCCTAACTTATAGGTCGACCTACAATCTATAACCAAGGTTCCACAGCTCCCAAAGAAAACTAAACCTATGCTCTGATACCACAATGTAACACCCCGTTTTTCAAAGCGAGGGTATATTTTTTTTTTTTTAAAAGTAATTAAAAACGAACAAAGAAATAAATCAGGAAATGCTGTTGGATAAATAATTGAGTCATTATAATTTACGCAGCGGAAAAGTTTCTCCAATTACAAATCCAAAACATTTCTACATAAACATCAAGTGGTACATGGAACCCATTCAAAGATGATATCAACTGATAATATTTGTATAAGTACAGTTTTCCAAAACTAAAATACTCCAGACCAAAAAGAAGGACCCCTAGTCCCTATACATCATCCTAATCTGATCATCCTACCAAAAACTATACACCCTGAGTAATCTCCACGCGCCCCGTGAGATCCTCCTAACACAACCGCAGTCAAGCATTCCCATCTCCATCCCTGTCCGTAGGGTACGAACCAGTAGGGCCGTCCTGACTCTCATCTGAGGGCAAAGCCCAGATTTCCACAATAGTGTAAAGGGTCACCAACCAGAAAATAACAGATAACACATAGCAATTAAGTTTTTGAATGCTCAAAACAACTTTTTAACTAAGCATGCACCTTAACAGGATTTTCAATGTGCGAAAAGTTCATACATTACATTGCCAATGAAAATGAAGGTAAAATGCAGTTCTCGATCTCCTAATTAACACATGATAAAACAAGGCATGGATAGATTCATGAGCAATTAATCATACAACTAAAAATGAGGATTTTCACTGAGCCAATCGATTGGGCAATCGATTGGGGTGAAGATTTTTTAATGAAAACAGAATCCTGGGCTGAATTCAATCGATTGGTAAATCGATTGATTGGTTCCTGAGCCCCTGGTTTCGAGCCAATCGATTTCCTAATCGATTTGGTGAGGGATTCTTAATGAAAACAGAATCCTGGGCTGAATTCAATCGATTGGTAAATCGATTGATTGGTTCCTGAGCCCCTGACTTAAGGCCTAATCGATTGGGCAATCGATTTCGAAAGGGATTTTAAAAAGGCCGATTTACAAAATCGATTGGCTAATCGATTTTGTTCATTTGGCCAAGCCCCTGTCTTCCATCCAATCGATTGGGAAATCGATTTCCCTGATCAGTTTTCCAAAAATTCATGAATTAACCTAAGTCATTCCTAATCAAGTCCACAACCTAACACTTAGCAATTCCTACGCGATTACTACGACACACAAAGGTTCGATAACCATCATACTTACACACAATAAACAACACATAACACTTAACACCTTCATCTCAGTTATCACGATAAATCAAAATTCGAATCACTCATCATAAACTCAAATCAAACATGACTCGCGTGCCAGGCACCCTAATGCAATGCGTATATGCCAAAATGCATGGACTCGGAATTCCAAACCAAAACCCTCCTCGAAGGGCCGTAAATCATAATTGTACCGCCTATCGCAGGCCAAAGTACCAATTACCGAGGTGCCACCTATCACGGGTCAGCACGATTTACTAAAATGCGTAAATCATAAACGTACCACCTATCACGGGTCAGTACAGTTTACCGAGGTGTCACCTATCACGGGTCAACACGATTTACTAAAAGAAAAAGCGGGAATCATAAACGTACCGCCTATCACAGACCAGTACTGTTTACCTAGGTGCCACCTATCACGGGTCAGCACAATTCACCAAAAATGTAAATCGTAAATGTACCACCTATCACGGGTCAGTACAGTTACCATGGTGTCACCTATCACGGGTCAACACGATTTACTAAAATGTAAATCGCAAACGTACAACCTATCACGGGTCCGTACAGTTTACCAAGGTGTCACCTATCACGGGTCGACACAATTTACCAAATGAAATGCATGAGCATACACAGACTCCATTCACAGCAATCGTTAAGCAAATGCAGATATTAAAAGATTCCCCATTTTTAATACCCATTTAACTTAAACGACTTTCAAACAACATTAATTAAATAAGTCATTAAGAGATTCCCCGTTCTTAATACCGATTTAACTTAATGATTTTCAAAACAAAACGTTAAGCAAACAGTCATATTAAGAGATTCCCCATTCTTAATATACTTTTGACTTAAACGATTTTCTCGCAAAACATTCGGTAAACGAGTCATTAAGAGATTCCCCATTCTTAATACTCATTTACCGAAACGATTTTCAAAAACGATAGTTAAGTAACCGAGACATTAAGAGATTCCCCATTCTCAACGTCCAGTTAACTTAAGCATTTTCCTCAAATACACATTAAGCAAACCGAGGTATTAAAAGATTCCCCATTTTTAATACTCGTTTAACTCTAATGGTTTTCAAATTCCACAGAAACAAATTCAAACATACTTTCACAGTCAAACCATAATTCACAACAACCACACCAATTAACAAACATCAAGTACGAACACACCAAATACAACGAACACAAATCACGCAACATAACACCCAGATACATCCAATTTCATTTACCACGAAACATTCATCACTATAAACAAAACCTAACTCTAAGGTTTTTACCCATAACACACTAGTTTCGTTTTTCCCCAAATCGATACATTTAACCCTAACAAATTCCTTCCCACACAACTACAGATAAGTCCCTAATGCAAGCTAGAAGTTTGGAAGGAGCCCTTACCTCAAAGTTAGCTTTATCGAGAGTTTCCGGTTCCGCGAGAAATTCCGGTAAAATCTCTGCTCGCAACGCCGCTTCCAAATTAGTGCACTAGCACCGTAGCACGGAGGTGAGCAACTTTCCCTTCTATCTCTTCGAGAAATGGGGTTTGGATCTAGGAGAAACGGAGGGGTTTGTGTTTGGATCTCAAAAACCGTTTTTCTTCGTTTTCGAATCAAAGAGGAAGAGTGGAGTTACGAAAACCTTGATCTAACTCTCCCCTAACCTTGGGTTCCTATTTTCGAGTTCAAAGGAAGCAACGAAAACAAAAATGAACAACAATGGAGGAAGGGAGGTTTTGGCCGCGTGAGTAACAGAGAGGAAGAAGATGGAAAATTCTATTTTCCCTCCTTTCTATTTCTTTCCTTTGTTTTTCCTTTCTTCCCTTTTCCTTCTTTCCTTTATATACTCTTTTCTTTTCTTTTCCTTCCTTCTAGTTTTCTTTCCTCTTTCCCCCAAACAAACATACATAACTATAAAAATATAACTTAACAAATATCTCAAAATCTAGATATTTGTTAAATTACCGTTTCGCTCGAAACGCATTAAATTCTCCGTAAATGATTCGTCGCAGTTAAATTCAATTTATTTATCGACGAGAAATTCTAATTGGCATTGAAATATCTTTTTTGATTATAAAACTCCAAAATATTATTAACTTTGGCTTAAAAGCCTCCGAGCCAAAATCCAAAATATACCAAAAATACATAAAAGGGTACTTTAAAATTATGGGTCTTACATGACACATAAGTGTGTGATGTGTCGTTCAATAAAACTGAGAATTTGTTTTAATATATTATAATAGATAGATTTGTGCATTGACTTTTATCCTATAATGCTTTTCAATTTATGCATAAATATTTTGTCCTTTCGTTGGTACATTATTTCTACAATGATTTAGCCATTGTTGAATACTATAATTGCTCTTTTGTAATCCCTACACATATGAACGGATTAAAATGAAAGGTTGGTAATAGTAAGTGACTTTTGATTACCTCAAAGGTTTATGTGCCTTCCTTACTATAGTAAAATTTTCAGTTAAGTGAGTTAAAGAAACAAATATGATGCGTGATTTTCCTAAGATACATTTAATAATTATTCTAGTTTTAGGAAGAGTTTTTTTAAAAAAATTATTGACAAATATGAAAGTTCATCGGTAATTTAGCTAATGGTTGTTTATTGCGATTACTTATTCTAAATGAAGGGAGATATTGAAGGGTGGAAAAGAGAGACAAGAGAAGGATCAATAAAGATAAGAGAGAGACATGCGTGTAGAAAGAACTAAAATGCATCAATATAAAATAGAGGAAGAGATACATGACAAAGATATATGAGGGAGTGAGACACATGAGTGCAAAAAGAGATAAGATGAAGAGGTACGAGTAAGTAAAAGAGAGAGAGAGAGAGAGAGAGAGAGAGAGAGAGAGAGAGAGAGAGAAAGAGAGAGAGAGAGAGATGAAACAATAGAAAGAGAGAGATGAGACAATAGGTAGAGAGAGATGGGACAATAGAAAGAAATAGATAGAGGAGAGAGACGTGAGATATTAGAAAATGCTAATAATATTTTAGTAGAAAATATAAAAATATATTTTTTGTATTCATGATTGCTTGTATCTTGGGCAGAAAATTGTCCCGTGGTTTTTTTATGAACAAGAATGTCTGCTTTTGTTCAATTTCTAACCCCGTCTTTTATCTAGTCTCATGACCAATTTCTAAATAAAATAGGGTACAAGAAAAATTGAGTTGTCTAATCTACTTTGCTTTAGAAAATCAAATGCATCATATGCAATTACATCAATGAAAAAAATGGTTGATTGGTTGTGAATTCCTTAAATATTCTAAAGAGCAGATAAACTTCAAGAATGTATGTAAATTTGAAGAGCAGATAAACTGCAAGTAAAATAGGTTTAGTTTGATTGATGTAAGCTTATTATGATTTGTACAATTGGTATTTATAGAATATAAATAAGATTTTAAAGTGTAGTACCTACAATCCATTATTTGACCAATTGTAATTAAGTTCTCATTTCAAATTAATCGACTAATTCAAGTACGTTTTCCTCGAACTTGTGAGTATCTATGAATATGCCTTTCCAATATTTACATTCTCTTATTTCTATATTGAAGCAGTTTTGAGCTTTCTTTCTCTCAGTAATGTTGGGTTCAAATGAAAATATCTTCGGTGCGCTGGTTGTAGTTCAAATTAACTTAGTCAATTTAAATATAGTATCTAACTACTCTATAAAGTCGATTCATTTGCAATAAAATGGATAAGTGTCCTCAATAGCGGTCGAGAAAGATTTTATTATATCGAATTCAAATAATCTATATTAGAATCAATTTTAACTCGGTTGTAAATCGTATTTGGCTTAAAAGACATTTAAAAAATATTTTATCATAGAAATGTTTTCTTTGTTGAATATATAAGTTCTAATAGCTATTTAATTGAGGCATAATGTTGGTTTTGAATGTCATTCTAATATTGAAGGAAATACGAGAAATAAAAAATTAAAGTTATACACTAAGGTCAAGTGATCAATTACACGAGTTAAAGGGACAGAATTAAAGATATACCCTAAGGTCAAGTGATCAATTACACGAGTTAAAGGGGCACAATTAAATATATACTCTAAGGTCAAGTGATCAATTACACGAGTTAAAGGGACAAACATGGTCCTTCATTGTACTATAAACTATTCAATTGAAATAAACATAGCATGAGGTTTTTCAAATATAAAGTGATCAAATAATTTTGTATTTGTTGCATGCAAAGGTAGAGTAAAAATGGCTAAAATTCTTAAAGTTTTTTATACTATGATCGTTTTCGTGTTCCTTTTTCTTGCTGTAGATGTTAGTGGTAAGTTCATTCTCATATTTTCATATTCTACATAACTCTTAATCTTTTTTAATAATACTTTTTATTCTTATTTTATATATTACAGTTTTAGTTGTAAGTCAGACATCGATTGTATTGATTTCCACTGTCCCATTTATCCTTATATATAATTTGCTTTAATGGAGAATGTCAGTGCTCAGCAGTTAAGGTAAAAAACGCATTTATATGTTATCTTCCAGCATTTAATTATTTGTATATGCTCATCATTATTAATGTTGTTTCTCTTATATTTGATTTTTGTGTTATATTTAAGGCTTCAACTTTCAACTTTTTAATAAATTTACAAGCATATTAAATTTTATTTTGATATATATATGAACTCAATGTTTGATATACCATCTAAGAAACTTAAAATTGATTTTAGATTGTGAGGAGAGTGATTTATTGAGTTTACACTTTTAGTTGTTATGTTGATTTTAGATTCTGAGGAGAGTGATTTATTGAGTTTACACTTTTAAGTGTTAGTGAGAGTGCACATTGTGCATAAATACAATCTAGAGGGGTCTTGCAGTATGCATGTGGCATATAGCATAACCTTACAATCCAAGTTATCCTAAGTTATTTTTGGCTCCAAATGAATTTCAAATAATACATATTTTAGCATTGAAAGTTCATCCATCTATATACATTCATGAACGTGTATTAATCTATGTATGACTTTATTCATTTTACATGATGATAGATGAAACCCTTATTTTTATGATTTGATTTCTATTTATATGAATGCGTTTATTGAATTATTTTTTCTCATCTCTGTGCTTAATGCTTTTTATTGCTTGATCAACACTAAAATGTTCTATGATTTGTATTTTGAAACGGAAGTGGACTTTACGAATGCTTGAGATGAGAAATTCATGAATTTGTAGTCTAGACGTGCAGGTCATGAAACCAATTAAATTAGTTGCAAAACAATTATTTACAAAAGAATTTCTATACGGTAATGCTTAATTCTAATCTGAAATCTACTAAGGAATTAGGGGTTACTTTGGAATTAAAGGTTCTGTCACTAAGACATTAGGGCAAGAATAATAAAGAGAATTCGGTAATAATTCAATAAAGGAATTCATTAACTAGGATCAAATTAGACACCAATGTTGGATTCGAAGTGAAACTCATCCCTGGCATTTTTTCTCATTATAAAGGATCAATTTTATTATTGTTGTTAATTTCAAATATTATTTCAATGAATTCGGAAACTTTTTGTTCAATTTTAGTAATTAAATATAATTCAATAGTAAAACGCAATCCTTGAGTTCGACACTCGGTATTACCGTTTTAATATTACTTGCAACGATTCAGTACACTTGCTGAAACGCTATCTACTATTGAATTATATTTAATTACTAAAATTGAACAAAAAGTTTCCGAATTGATTGAAATAATATTTGAAATTAACAACAATAATAAAATTGATCCTTTATAATGAGAAAAATATCGGGGATGAGTTTTACTTCGAATCCAACCTTGGTGTCTAATTTGATCCTAGTTACTGAATTCCTTTATTGAATTATTAGCAAATTCTCTTTATTATTCTTGCCCTAATGTCTTAGTGGCAGAATCTTTAATTCCAAAGTAACCCCTAATTCCTTAGTAGATTTAAGATTAGAATTAAGCATTACCATATAGAAATTCTTTTGTAAATTATTGCTTTGCAACTAATTTAATTGGTTTCATGACCTGCACCTATGTCTAGACTACAAATTCATGAATTTCTCATCTCAAGCATTCGTAAACTCCACTTCCGTGTCAAAATACAAATCATAGAACATTTTAATGTTGATCAAGCAATAAAAAGTATTAAGCACAAAGATGAGAAAAATAATTCAATAAACTCATTCATATAAATAGAAATCAAATCATAAAAATAAGGGTTTCATCTTGTTACACTCATCCCTAACAAATAGGGTTAGTTACTCATGACAGAGATAAAAGAGATAGAGATTAGAGAAAATTACAAGAAGGATTCATGAATGATTCTGGATAAAGCTGCTCCAATGATGTTAGAAACGGCCGTCTTTGAGTTTCTATGCTAGGGCACAAGTCTCCCAACTTCCCAATAGTGAAAAAAGATCCATAAAACAGTAAAAATCTGTGTCTTTATGGTTGCTGGTGCGGGCCGCGCGCCCCAGCGCGTTTGGGCAGTAGCAGATGCTGGAAAAAGCGCTTGGCTTGCGCTTGGGCGCGCTCGGACGCGCTCAACATCTATTGTTCGGCGTATATTGTTTTTTCTCCTCTTTCGAGTCTGAATTTGGTTCTGGTGTCTTCATGAAAGTTGTAGCTATGGATCTTAGCTTTCATTTGCACTTGGTTTGACTCCAATGGAACATCTACAACTCCAGATATGGCTGAAATACTCTACATATATCATGTTGATTTCTCACCAAAATTCAGCACTGCACTAAAACAAAACGCAATGTAAAATTACGACAAATTCCTATTTAATCAACGAAATAAAAACACAAGACTTTTTATCCACTCAAAGAATAAAAATCAACAAAATATATCAAATAAATCCTTAATTTAACTAATGATTGAGGATAAATAAGACTAAAATAGTGGGAAAATATGCATATGATGAAGAGTCATCAATAGATAATCTCACATCTTTCTTATGTCTGCTCTATAATATATTTGTATGTAGATTATGATCAACACGATGATGACAAGTAATCAATAGAGTTTTTCTTGTGGAACTGAAGTGCTAGAGACTTGTGCTTCACTTTATTTTAAGAGTGTTTTTTTACTATCGTTGATTTTGTGGTATGGGTAGAGATATTTGGATTTCAATAATATCTTTTGAATGAGTTACTCTATTTAATAATTGTTTGTATTGTTTAAAATTTAGTGTTTTCACTTATTTTATTTTTTAGTTTTTAAAGTTATGAGTTATAAAATTATTTTTATTATTTATAAAATATATCATGTTTATGACATGTGAAAATTATCATGTTTATGACATGTGAAAATTATTTTTATTATTTATAAAATATATCATGTTTATTATTTATGCGGTTTTTTTTCTTAGTCCTTGGTCTAATTTTGACTAAATTTAGCTAATCTTAATTTTGATTTACATGTTATTAATTGTTATTCACCTAAGTTGTAAATTAATTATTTGAATTAATAAAAACATAAAAACTATAAAAATAATCTAATGAATTTACATCTATTATAAACAAATATTATAGAAACAATAGAAAAGAAACTTCTCCCTTTTTTCTATCTAATATATTGCATTAATCCATTTCCAAGTCACTCGTTACAAAACCAGAAATAAATAAATAAATAAATAAAAACCTGATAAAAACAATACATCCAATCTTCAATCCTCCACCACCAAAACCAAACACATTTCATTTCCCTTCCATACCATCTTGGCGTCTTGTTAGAACAAGTTGTATAATTGAGATGAATTGAAAATGAGAAGAAGAGAGAAGAAAACATAATGTTTTGAAAAACGGTGATTGTTTGACTGCATCTGGAGAATGTTCTTTGTTTTATAAATTTATATCAGTTTAAGCACTAATTGTCAAAATTGAATTCTAACCTTCTTAACTACTTCTAAATGTATTCTAACATCCCTAAATAACTACAAATCGCATTAATTACATTTAACATGCCCCTAATTCAAAGTGATTCAATTTATGTTAATCTAAGATTCTTCCTCATCTCTTGGAACTTCACCCTCTTCAAGCTTTTACATAGGATGTTAGCCTTTTTATCATTGGTTACTTCAATGCTCTAGCTTTATCTTGTCTTTCACCACATGATCTCTTAAAAAATGAAACCTTGTTTCTATGTGCTTGCTTCTTCCACGAACACTAGGATGCTTTGCTAAATAAATTGTTGATTTGTTGTCTATCTTCAGCTTCACTGCTTCAATAATTCTCAAACCCAATTATGCTGTTAATTCAGCCAGCCATATAGTTTGGCAAGCTCCCATTGATGAAGCCACATATTCAGCTTCAGATGTGGACAAGACTACTATAATTTGCTTCTTCGAACACCATGATATTGGTGAGTTATTGATCATGAACACATAGGTCGTGCTACTCTTTCTATCATCCTTATCTCCACACCAATCTGCATCAATAAAACCAACAAGTTCAACTTCATCTCCATTCTAATTTGTGGGATACAAGTTTAGTTTCTCAAAATCCTTTTTGCTTCCATGTTGTGTGATGTCCTAGGCTTCTCCATGTATCTACTAATCAACCCAATACTATATGCAATATATGTCCTTGTGATACACAATTACCTCAAGGATCCTATAATTTGCTTGAAGATTGTAGGGTTAATCATCTCCTTATTGCACTCCTTGGACAATAGCAGCCCTGCTTCTGCTGGGGTACTAGTTTCATTGCAATCTAACATTTTGAATCTTTTCAATACGTCATTTGCATACTTCTTTTAATGCATAAAAATTCCATTTTCCTGGTTTCAAACTCAATGCCAAGGAAATAAGATAGCATGCCTAGATAAGACAATCTCAAACTCATTCTCCATTCTGATCTCGAACTTCTGAATTTGTGCTTCATTACTAATAGACACTAGCAAATCCTTCATATAAAGGCATATCAATAATGCAGGTGTTGCTGCTACCTTTTTCACCTACACTACATGATCATTCACACAATTTTCAAATTGTTGCTCTATGATGAATATGTCAATTCTCTTCTTCCAGGCTCTAGGGGCTTGCTTCAGGCAATATAAAGCTTTCTTTAGCTCTTACACATTGTCTTTTTTGTATATTTTCACATAGACCAGCCTTGTAATTGGCCATTGAGATTACCCATCCTCACTGTTTCAATTCTAGTTACTGGGGAAAACACTTCATCATAGTCCAGTCCATGTTTATGCAAGAATCCCTATGCTACAAGTCTGGCCATGTACCTGACAACCACTCCATCAGACTTCAATTTTAGTTTATATACCCATTTCACATTAGTTGATTTTTTATTTACTAGAACGGTCATCAACTCCCAGGTTTGGTTCTTCTTTATTGCTTTGAGCTCTTCCTACATTGCTAATCTCCATCTAGGATCACTTAATGTCTCTTCATCACTTACTAGTTCTGATTTAGCCAGCAAAACAAAAAGAATTAATTATTTATCTGCATTGATGATTGAGTCCGATGTTACTTCATATGGTTGCAATCTAACTAAAGGTTGCCTCGATCTTTCAAACCTTCTCACATACTCAAGAACTGGTTGTCTAGCTGTTCATGCAGGATGGCCTTCATTAGGTTCCACTACTTTTTCATTGATGGTTGGACTGATAGAGTTGGCTGGTATGTCTGGATTGGCTGCACTACTCGAGCTGGCTTCACTCATTTTCCAGTCTTATCCTCTTGACTCATCCACCAATATTCCCTTGCTTATCACCACCTTGTTATGGTTAGAATCATACAACTTGTAAGTTCCAATTGCATCATAGCCCTGCAACACCATTTGTTCAGCCCTGTCATCAATGTTCCTCGTATTTTGAGCTAGCACATGCCTAAAGCACAATGAGCCAAACACTCTCAGATGATTCACGACTAGCTTTCTTCCACTCCAAGCTTTTTCAGGTGTCCTAGTGCCCAGTCTCTTGGTTGAACACCTATTCAAAATGTATATTGTTGTTGAAACTACTTATCCCCATAATTTGTGAGGCATTTTTCTCCCTTTCAGCATGCTTCTTACCATATTGAGAATGATTATGTTCCTAATTTCTTCAACTCCATTATGTTGTGGTGTATATTGTGTAGTCATTTCATGAATTATTCCCTCTTTGTCACATAATTCATGGAATTCATGGTATTGATACTCACCACATCAATCTATTCTAATCACTTTAAGAGTGCAACCACTTTGTTTTTCTGCCATCAGCTTGAATCTTCTAAATACAGCCAACACTTCACTATTCTTCTTGATTAGATAGATCCAAGTTTTTATTGTAAAATCATCATTGAATAACACAAAGTAGTGATTACCTCCTATTGAAACTTCTTCAAAAGGACCACAAACATCATAAAAGATTACCTCCATGATTCTTGAGGATCTAGTTGGCAATTCTGATTTGAATGACCTCCTATGTTGATGGGCTTGACAACACTCCTCACATATCTTCTTTGGTATTCAAATGGCCAAACCTCTGATGCCATATCTAGTCTTCATTCCTAATTTTAGCACCTACGCACTTGTTCTCACTGATCTGAATATCAATCTTGAAGGTTCTATTTTTTGACAGTGGTGCCATCAAGATCAATCTTCTTGAATTATCAATCATCCTCATTTCACCATGCTCCATCTTCATTGAATGATTGTTTACTTGCCATCTCTCATTTGAATCACCATCTTGCCTACTCTTTCAGCTCTCAATGTGCTAATATTTGTAAGTTCGATCTCTCTTTTTATCTTCTCATTGATGCTCACAAACAAGTCTTTATGATCAGTCATATGATTAGAGCAGCTTGTGTCAAGATACCACTACTCTGGGCAGTCATCATCTGATTTTGTTATAGCCATTAATAACACATCATTTGAACTCAAGTCCTCAATGTAACACCCCAAATTTTATAATAAACTATTTTATTAACTAAATAGGAATTTAGATAATTAATTTGGTGTTAAAATTATTTTATAATATATGTTGATTAGTTTTATGATTAATTTTCCTTATAGGCCTGATTTCTATGATGTGCTAGTTTTATAAATATTAGATTACATGAGCGATATAAATAATAAATATTATATTTTACTCTTAATTTGATCTATTTTTTTAAAGCAATAATATTTTAGTGTATTATTTTGAAGAATAAGATTTTATGTGATTTTACGTGTATATTCACGCACCCAATTAATATAACATTCTTTTATGCGTTTGACTAATATTAAATGTGTACTTAATTATATTTATTTGATTCTAAATATATTTATTTTTAATTTTTATTTTATAAATTATTATCTTGAGATAGTGGTAATATTGTGTTTGATTTTCTTTATTTTATATATACTTATTATGATATTGTGATTATATATATAATATATATATATATATTTAGTATGACTTAGTAATTAATATAAAGTGTTGATTTTATACTTATTTAATTTATAATTTTTGAATATTCTCTAATGATGATAGTATTTTAATGTAAGTATTTAAAAAAAATATCATTAGGGTGATTATTTTGAATATGAGAGTTTTGATTATTCATATATTTTAAAAGATTAATTACTTTATTTTATAAAATATTAGTTTGAAAATATTAGCAAATTTTAATAATTAAATTATGTTAAAATAAAATGTTAAAACATTAGTTTTCGTAATGATTGGTTTTATTTAAAAGTAAATAAATGGACCAATGGGTTTTACTAACCCTAATTGTTAATAAAATAAAACAACAAAAAAGAAAAAAAGAAAAAAAAAGGATTGGACGTGCAGCTATGAAACAAACACAACAACAACAACCTATCGTTTGACACCGGTGATCGATAACTGTTCCAGAAAAGTTTCTCCGTTTTCGTCCAAATTCCAGTATGTTGTTTTACTCATTTAACTATTCAATTAAACACAATTTTTCAGATTTTTACAACCCGAATTTCTCCCTAAAATTCCCGATTTCTCCGTTTACAGAATTCGTTATTTTGAACCGCTCTTCTTCACTGTAAGTCCTATTTGAGTGAAACCAACGCCAAAATGATCGTGTAAAAAAAGTGGCTATATTATCCACTGATTGGTTTTCTGATTTATGGTAATTTTCCTTAACCTAATTTCGAAATATAGTTTTTAGATTATTTTCTCATAATTTAATTTTGACGTTTACCCATAAACTGTCGACCTAGATCGATTGAAGGACAAAAAATCAAAGAACAAAGATTGTTTTCTCAAGGAATCATACTCATGTGTGAAAGCGTCGAAATAAGGTAAGGGGGTGAGAGAGCGTCTGAATTGTGAGATGAACGGGAAAACCGTATTTCCCAACGATTCATCCAGGGCTCGCTACGTACGGCAATAGACCTTTGAGTGATAAATTAATTAATATGCAAAATAGAAATTGTGAGATTAAAATATGGAATAGAAATACTTATAAGGTGTTGATTGATTTGTTAAATGTGTGGTATTTAATATTATTATGATATTTGATTTAATTTCGTTAAATGTTGGGCATTTGATATTATTATGATATTTGATTTAATTTCGTTAAATGTGTGGCATTTTATATTATTGTGATATTTGATTTATTATCGTTAAATGTGTGATATTTGATATTATTGTGATATTGGATGTCGAATGAATTTTATGTATATGTTTGATTAGACATGTTTAGGTGATGTGATAATAAAAGGTGGATGCATTTTGATAAGTTTTATGTGATTATAGTGATGTATAATTAACAATAATGATGTTATAAATTTGTGATAAGTCTATGTGATGATGTATGATTGATGAGATTGATGTTATAAGATTGTGATGAGTATATATGTGATGATGTGTCATTAATGATAGTGATGTTATAAATTGTGATGATAATATTGTGATTTCAATTTGTGTTTGAGATGAAGGTCTTAATGGAGTACCATAGGCCAACAAGGGGAGAAAATAAATATTGAGAATTTGTGAAGTGGAGATTATTTTGTCATCATATAGGTAGGGCCTGACAAGCCTAGTGATTTCAGGGAAGTACAACTGAATGAGCCTGATCGTGGCAGTCTGCTGTCGAGCCTTAAGGCAAGATTGTTAGACCTTGGAGGTATTCGGGTGGGGAATTCCTAGGTGACTTGGAGGTCACACTCCAAATGTTGGGAGCTACCACGCAACACACGTTTACCTCGACTATCGCGTATATTTGTCTCGGGTTGAGTTGAGGGGATCTATGAGGACATGGCCAATTTGAATTGTCCGTCCACCGGGATGGTGGCATAGTATCAAGCCTCCTAACCAAGTACTTCAGAGTTAGAATGGTACCACATTGTGAAGTAGAGTCTAAGCTCATGCATAGCATTGCATTTACTTGTGATTGTTTTGTGGTGATTGATGTGTTTTAAAAGTAATAATAATTACTCTTAGATGATTTGATGCATATTATAATGAGATGATTATCTTACTTGAGTGAATTTGATGTTATAATATGATACTATTTACTTAAATATTTTGATATATCGTAATGTGATTATGATACGGTCTATTATGATTGTTGCGTGTTCTTCTTACTTATATTATACTATTAACATGATTTTGAAACTCACCCTCCTTCGTTGTTTCTGTTTGACTGGCTTGGCCCTGTGTTTGCGAAATTGCAGTTGTTACAGGTTGATAAGTCTTGAAGTTCAAGTTTGGGAGGAACCCGCTCTGATAGGTAATACCGGGAATAAGGGTTGTAATTTGTATTTTACTTATTTATTTTGAAAACGACTTTTGTATGAAAACCATATAAGTACTAGTAGGTTTTTAGAATTTAATCAAGTAATTATACTTAATTCAAGCTTATTGAGATTGCACTATGGAGTAAAGAAGTTAAAGTGTTCCTTTTGATTTTTGAGAAGCGTGATATCCTAAATTAAAAATTAAAGTTTTTTTTATTTTCTTGGAAACATGTTTTTATTTATCCGCTGCAAATTTTATAGAAATATGATATAAATTATTATATATATTATTTTGGGGTTTAGGGTGTCACACTCAACTACCATTTGAGCTTCATCATCCTCGCTTTGGACTTTCTTGGATCTGCATTCATTTGCAAAATACCCCCATTTTTTACAATTGTAACATTAGATCTCTTTCTTGTTGAATTTCTTCTTGCCATTCGAATTATTGCCGCTGTTATCACTTATGTTATAATTTCTTGAATTTCCAACCCCTTCATCAGAATCCTCTGAGTCATACTTCCTATACCACTTTAATTTACCCTTTTCTTTCTTGTGCTTCACACCACCTTGGTTGGTCTTCTTGCTAACTTGGGCCTGTAGGGCATGCACTTGAGATGTTGAGTTTGGTGCACACCTTTCTCTTACTCTCAGTTCACGAGCTTCAAGAGTGCCTTGCAAATCCTCCACCTTTATCTTATCAAGATCCTTTGATTCTTCAATGGCCACCACAAAATGATCATGCCTTTGTGTTAATGTTCTAAGGATATTTTCAATAACCACCACTTAATTAACGATTCACATTTTGTTCTCATCTGATTAACAACAACCTGCACACGATTGAAGTAATCTGCCGCAACTTCACCTTCTTCCATCTACAATAGTTTTGTATTGCCTTTTTACGTACCATTTGGAGCTTCACTTTCTTGGCCTTTTCCCCACATGTGTATTACTTGACCAAGATCTTCCATGCCTCATTTGATTAGATGCCTTCGAAATCCTCTCAAAGTTGTTTGAATCCACACTTTGCTGGATGAAAAACAATGTCTTGCAATCTCTTTTCTCGCAATCTTTGAAAGTTGTTTGATATCTTTTTCTTGCATGATAAATTGATTTTGTGTTTCTCTTCTCTATCCCTTTATTTTTTGTTGCTTTATCTTAAATTTTCAGCATTTTTTAAGGTATTTTTTTAAAACATAACACAATTTAAATCCCCAATTTCTTATGTTTTTCATTCTTCATTGTCACCAACTCTTTACTATTATCTCAAACCAAATTTATTTTTCAATATTGTTATTTCATATATTAATTAGTATTAATACATAATTATTGTCTTTGACATTCAATAGTTTACTGTTTTATTAGTTGCAATTATGACACATTTGTTGAAATTATTAAAACCCTTTATAGGTCCTTCTAGACTATAGATTGACCCATCATGAAAATATTCTAAACTATCATACAATTAAATTTGTGATGTCAAAATAACTCAGTTTTGAGTGTGATTTTAAAATGATATTTGTGCAGTGGCTTTTATCCTATGATGCTTTGAATTGATGCATGCATAAATTGTCTTTTCATTGGTGCATTACTTTTTATCCTATGATGTTTTCAAGTTGGTTTGAAAAAACTATAACCCTTACTGTTTTTTATGATGACAAAATTATTTTGTGGGAACAATTTAAAGAACTAATGTTCTATTTTAGTGTCCAACTTTCCATCCGGTTATTCTATATGAATTCACGCTCCATCCTCTAATCTCTTGGTCCATGTAAAACAAACACCAAGACTCCACTTTATTCTCTGTATTCTAAGTTTAGTGAATGAGCTCTAAAACGTGTCTCTAGTGATTTTATCAAATACTAGCAATGCTCTAATTAGTATGGCTCTAATAATCACAACAAACATTTGATTCCTCTGTCTCAGATAAACTTGACAAGCAAGTGATTGTCTGCCTCTATTAATTGTATCAAGCATTTGTTCGTTTGACTATATTAATAATTTATGCTCTTATGAAAGTCAATGCTCTTAAATGGCAATGCTATGAAAATACAACACTTTGACGAAGACAAAGCTTTTGCACATCCTCTACTAAACACCCTAAATCTGTATTTGTCTAGAAGTCTATGTGACATACTCTGATCATAATATCCTCTACTCTTTATGTCTTTATATCAAGATTCACGGAATCAATTTCAAGAATATATTTGACAATGTTTAATGGTGAATCAATTTCAGAAGACTTGATATGAAACTTCATAATACATGTAGACTTCTTGACTAATATGTGTTTAGTGGAAGTGTAACCTACTTGAAGGGACATGGCGTAACTAATGTGTTGATGGTGAACAAGAATAAATTAGTTGTGTCATTCTATTTTTTCTGTTTTTTGTGTTTTTTTTTTCTTCATCATTTGATTTTTGCCTTGTTAAAAGTATTTTAAAATAAAACACAATTCAACCTCCATCCCCTTTTCTTGTGTTTCACGTTCTATAATTGGCATCAAACTTGAAAAGTTTAGCACTAAAAGGTGTTTGAGTAATTATCTATGTTACTATGACAAACTTTGGTGATGAAGTTATAGGTGGAAACGTTAACATGTCTCCTTTGTTTGATGGAGAAAGACAGGTTTATAAGTTTCTACATATTTTATTATCCTAAACTCTAGGACATAGTCGAAGAAGGTTATAAGGCTCTAAAAGACGTTGCTGGTTTTGAAATATCCGGAAAAGATCTCATTGTTGATGAAAAGAAACAATACAAGATGCATCATAAAGTCATAACTTTCACGATGAATGTTATCACGTTCAAAGAGTTTGAAAAATGCAGCAACAAAGAAACAAAAAATAGTATCTTTAATGCTCTGATTCTAAACAACCAAAGAAATAAGCAAGTACAAAAAGCTAAGGAAAATTTACTTGTCAAGAAGTATGAACTTTCCAAATGGAATAAGATGAAGACATTGAGATGTATGAGATCTTGTCCCCAAGCCTAAAGAAAATAAATCAATTGGAACCAAGTGAGTTTTAAAAACAAACTAAATGATGGTGAAGTGTTTCAAAACCAAAACTAGGGGCTTAGCACAAAGATACAATTAGCAGAAAGGTATTATTTTACGTTCTACTAATTGCAAGCTGTAATATCCTAAAATTAAAACACTAAATATAATTAGAATTTCAAAATTTAAAATGTTCAAATTTATAGATTATTATTATTATTGTTATTTTATCATTATCTTCATAATTGATGTGTTTATAATTTTTTTTATAAGAAAAAGTTGTTTAATATATTTTATTAACACAAATAATATTTTAAGTATTTTTATAAATGTATACACATGTAAAAGGTTTTTTCAACAACCAATTTGGAGACATAAATATACCAAATTAATTTTCTATTAACTCTCTTTTTTATTTGTCTGCTTTTGAGTTTTTTTGTTGTTGTAGTTATTGTAATTGAAATTGATACTCCACCATACTTCTTTTATATAAAGAATTTTTTTTTTCATTCACCACTATTTACTCCAATTAATTCAAAGGTTACTAAAAGTTAACAAGAAAGAGTTATGATAACTCTTCATCATATGCATATTTTTCATAGTTTTTAGTCTTATTTATCTTTAATTATTAGTTAATTTAAGGAGTTATTTAATATATTTTGTTGATTCTAGTTCTTGCATGTAATAAAATGATTATGTTCTTATTTCCTTGATTAAGTAGAGATTTTTTTTTGTAGTTTCACGTTGTTTCTTTGTTTTGGTGCAATGCTTAATTTTGGTGAGTAATTAACATGACCTATTGTTGGACTTTAGTCCTTTGAATCCTAATTTTTGACATAATTAACAAACATACAATGTTCATACATCATATGATAAATCTAATATTTGAATTGAGCAAGATTTCAGGAACAACAATCCAATCCTACACACTTGGAACACATTGCTTGGAACACAAGAAATCAACAAAAGTTGATTTTTGACTGAAGTAAATCGATTGGGAAATCGATTTCATAACAAGGGTGTAAGGAAACACAACTGTTTGTGATGGTATAATCGATTGGGCAATCGACTGACTAAATAAGAAATGAAAACTGCACAAGTCAGTGGCACCCTGTTTTACAGGCTAATCGATTGACAAATCGATTATACATTTCACAAAGTAAACGTGATTGAAATAAATCGATTGGGAAATCGATTGTACAAGTCACAGTGACACCTCAGTTTTGAGGGTAATCGATTGGCAAATCGATTGCTTAAATACTTTTTGCAAAATAACTTTCCCTGTGACAAACACAATCGATTGGACAATCTATTGTGTGAAATTTCAATCAAGTTAAGTTTGGTTGCAATCGATTGGGAAATCGATTGAACTAAACGCCAGGTAAGAACTTTTCAGGCAAATACATACAAATCGATTGGCACGTCGATTAACATCAAAATAGCTGAGTCACTGACTTAAACAAAATCGATTGAAAGAACTTTTTGAATTCACATTGAACTATGAGCTTGTGGCCAAATCGATTCTGAGTATTTGTTAATCGATTATGAAAACTTAATAAATCGATTACAAAATCGATTGGTGTGATTTTTACTTTGAACATAACACCTGCAATCGATTACGAAATCGATGCATATAAGTCTTGACATAATCACTGAAAAATGTTGTTTAAAGAATCGATTGGTAAATCGATTGGCTTATATAGTTTCAAGTTTCAAGAAAAACAAGACACGCGATAATCGATTGGAAAATAGATTAGACCGATTTTATTACTTTAAGAAATCGATTGGCAAATCGATTGATTAAGATATTTTTCAGAAACTATATAAACTGTCTTCAATCATTCTTTCAATAACAATCTGATAAATACTTTGAATATTCTTGATATACAAAAAGAACTCTCAATAACACTTGGTTAATACACTGAGATTGCTTTTTTAGATCACAACCAAAGAGATTATCAACAATTAATAAAAGAGCTGGAAAAGTGATCTTGAAAGACAAGGTTCTCATGAACAATCCTTGAATATCCAGAATCGTGAGAAGTCACATTGACCAAGATTGAAAGACTACTTTTTGTTCTTCCTTTATTCAGTTTGTAATAATACTTTGAAAAGAAACGAAAGCGAGAAAAGCCAGCTTGAAACTGGTGGCTACTTTCTTGGGTGAGAGTGCTCAACAAGAAAGAGTCGTACTTTGATTCTGTGTTAGATTGCTGAGTGTCTAGAAGGATCAGAGGGTGATCAATAGGAAAGAGATCATTAAGATAGATAGGTTTCAGGGATGAAACTGGACAATCTGTAATTGATTCTTTCTATTGGAGAAGAAAATCTGAAATCCGATTGGATTTTCAGGACTGGATGTAGGTTGTCAAGTTGACAACTGAACCAGGATAAAATTCTTGGTGCAATCTTCTCTAACCCTTAACTCCTTTAATTTTCTATCTTGCAATATCTGTATATGTGATTAATATTAGATGCATGTTAAACATATTCTGTGTTAGGTAATATTGTTTAATCTGGTAATTTGACCCGCATGCATCTTGGTTAATCTCTTATCAATCTACTTGCAATTGCTAATCTTGTATGCCGCAATTTAAATTCCGCTGTGTGTATGAAATTGATTTAATTTCTTAAAGAACTGATACATTCCGATTATTTCGAGGTCATACCAACCAACAATTGGCCTCAGAGCCTAACTTTTCGAGAGGTAACACTCATAAAAAGGAATATGGCCTCAAACGATTTTCTGAGAGAAGGCGCATCATTAGCAAGACCTCCAGCATTCAATGGAACAACTTATATGTACTGGAAGCACAGGATGCTGATATTCCTGGAAGCCAGTGGCATAGACATCCTTGACGCTGTTGAAAACGGTCCATATATTCCCAAGATTGCAGGAACAAATGACTCAATGATTCTCAAGCCTAGAGCCGACTGGTCTGACGATGACAAAAAGAAGGTAGGTTATAATGCTAAGGCTAAGAACATTTATAACATCTGCTCTTTGTGCAGAAGAATTCTTTAGGGTATCAAACTGCAAGTCAGCAAAAGAAATGTGGGACATTCTTCAAGAAACACATGAAGGAACCACAGATGTGAAAAAGAGCTCGCGTAAATACACTTATGCACGATTACGAATTATTCAGCATGAAAAAGGACGAATCCCATCAGCGATCTGCAGACCAGATTCACACACATTGTGAATAATCTTCACGCATTGGGAAAGCAAGTGGACAACGAACAGCAGATTTGGAAAAATTATGAGGTGTCTAACCAGAGAATGGCAGCCCAAAATAACAGCCATAGCTGAATCTAAAGATCTAGCAAAGATGACAACTACAACATTGTTTGGAAAACTAAGGGAACATGAAATGGAACTGCATCGGATGGACGAATCAGAAATGGAAAGCCGGAAAAAGAAAGGATTATCCTTGAAGGTTCAAGCCCAGCAATTGAAAACTGAATCAGATAGTTGCTCAGATCAATCCAGTAGTGAATCCGAAGAGCCTGAAATCGGGTTGCTTGTCAAGAAATTTAAGAAGTTTCTGAAGAAGAAAGACAACAAATTCAGAAAGCCATCTAGCTCCAAGACTAGTGACAACAAGACAATTACATGCTATGAATGTGGTAAAAACTGGTCACATAAAGTCAGAATGCTACAAATTGCAGAACAAGAATAGAGCTACAAAACCAAAAGGCAAGGAACCAGTCACCAAAACCAGAAAAGCTTATATTGCATGGAATGATAACGATGAATCCTCCGCCTCTTCGGATGAAGAAGAAGTCAATTTGTGTCTCATGGCAAATACAGATTCAGAATCAGAAAATCAGGTTAGTTCACAATCTAATCCAACATATGATGAGCTACAAGAAGCTTTCAATGAACTGCATGATGATTATGTGAATTCCATAAAACAGTTGTTGAGCACAAAGAAAAATGCTTGAACAAATGAATATTGAACATAAAGAAATTGAAAATTTATGTGAACAACTGAAAAAGGATTCACATGAAAAATCTGCAAAGTGCATTGAACTTGAGAATACTGTTGCATCATTAAAATCTGATTTTTTTGAAGTTTGCTAATAGTAAAGATAAACTGAATGTCATACTTAGCAATCAAAGACATGTTCATGAAAAAATCTGGTTTAGGATATACACCAAATATGCATGTTAAAAGAAATAAAAACAGATATGGTATTGGTTATATGCAAACGCAGAAATGTCAAACATGGTCAAAAATCTGCTATTGCTAAGAGTATGTATGACATCTTTACTAAGCCAAACAAACATTTATCCTCTGATGGCAAATGTCATTTCTGTTGTAGAAAGGGACATTTTGTGTCAAATTGCAAATTTAAAAAATTTGCCAATAAAGGATGGAAGCAAGTTTGGATAGCAAAGAAATCTGTGTTTTGACACTAACCATCCAGGACCCAATTTAAATTGGGGACCTAAAACAAAATTCTGATTTTGTATTGCAGGTGTGCTTGACATCCACGAAACATTCATGGTATCTAGATAGCGGATGCTCAAAGCACATGACTGGTGACAAATCCAAATTCCTGTCCTTAACATTAAAGGAAGGAGGCTTTGTCAAATATGGTGACAACAACAGAGGAAAGATCATTGGAATTGGTGATGTAGGCAATGAATCAACTGCAGTAATCAAAAAATGTGTTATATGTTGAAGGATTAAAACACAACTTACTGAGTATAAGCCAGCTATGTGACAAAGGTTTTCAAGTAAGTTTTTCATCACAATCTTGCATTATTGAGCATAAAGATGACAAACACATAAAGCTAGTTGGGGACAGAATTAACAACATTTTACATGTTGGATTTCAATTCTGTACCAAGTGCTATATGCTGCTTGTTAATCCAACTCAGATGAAACATGGCTTTGGCATAAAAGAATTGCTCACTTACACATAAATCATTTGAATAAACTTGTCAGCAAACAGTTAGTCTTAGGTCTACCAAATAGGAAGTTTTCTAAAGATAGACTGTGTGATGCATGTGAGAAGAGTAAACTGGTTAAGACTCCATTTCCTCTATAGACTTGGTTAGAACAAATAGAGTTTTACAACTAGTTCACATGGGACCTTTTTGGACCTGCCCAAGTTAAGAGTTTAGGTGGAAACCTGTATGGATATGTGCTGGTTGATGATTATTCTAGATTCACATGGACTTACTTTTTGGCTCATAAAAGTGATACATTCTCAGTTTTTTAAAAAGTTTGCTGCTTTGGTTCAAAATGAGAATGATCTGAAAATTGTTTCAATAAAAAAGTGATCATGGAGGTGAATTCCAAAATGGTCTTTTTCAAAATTTTTGTGAACTACATGGAATCAACCACATATATTCTGCCCCTAGGACACCACAGTAGAATGGGGTAGTGGAGAGGAAAAATAGATCCCTAGAAGAGTTAGCTAGGACCATGCTTAAGGACTCCAACCTACCTAAGTACTTTTGGGCAGATGCAATTAGTACAGCCACTCATGTTGTAAATAGAGTTCTCATTAGACCCCTGCTTAGGAAAACACCCTATGAGCTTTACAAGGGTAGAAAACCAAACCTTTCCTACTTTAGAATCTTTGGTTTGTAAGTGCTTTGTGTTGAAAAATGGCAAAGAAACACCTAGGAAAGTTTGACCCTAAGGCAGATGAAGGTATCTTTTTAGGATATTCCCAACTAGTAAGGCCTATAGAATCTACAACAAAAGAACAAAGACCATAGAAGAGTCAGTTCATGTAAAGTTTGATGAATCTTTTACAGAAAACTTGAACAAAAACTCCTTCTAAGGTTGATGAAATTTTGGATGAAGTTGTAGAATCTGAACCACTAGAACAACTTAGCTGACCCTCCAACTAGATCAGACCTTGTAGAACCTATAGAAACCTGTGATTTGCCTAAGGAATGGAAGTTCAACAGAAACCACCCTTTAGACAACATTTATAGGCGATATCTCTAAAGGTGTTGCAACTAGGAGAAGCCTTAGTCAGTTTTGTAACTTTACAGCCTTTGTATCTCAGATTGAACCTAAGAACATTAAGGAAGCCCTGTTAGATAGTGAGTGGATACTTGCTATGCAAGAGGAGTTAAACCAGTTTTGAGAGAAACAAGGTGTGGAGTTTAGTACCTAGGCCAAAGGGTAAGCATGTCATAGGAACCAGATGGGTGCTCAGAAACAGTTGGATGAGAATGGGTGTGATAACAAGGAACAAAGCCAGATTAGTAGCAAAAGGGTTATAGTCAAGAGGAGGGAATAGATTTTGATGAACCTATGCCCCAGTAGCTAGACTAGAAGCCATAAGAATTTTATTGGCTTATGCTTGTATAATGGACTTTAATCTTTATCAAATGGATCTGAAAAGTGCATTTCTCAATGGTGACCTTCAAGAGGAAGTCTTTGTTAGCCAACACCTGGTTTTGAAAAATCCTGATTTTCCCTAATCATGTGTATAAACTCTCAAAGGCCCTCTATGGTAAAACAAAGCTCCAAGAGCTTGGTATGAGAAGCTCAGCAATTTCCTTATTCAACAAACTTTTCAGAGGAAAATGTTGACAAGACCCTTTTCACAAAACTACTGGGAAATGATATCTTGCTTGTCCAAGTATATGTTGATGACATAATATTGGATCTACAAATAATAACTGTGCAAAGAATTTGAAAATTTGATGAAAGGTAAATTTGAAATGTCAATGATGGGTGAACTGTCATATTTCTTGGGATTTCAAATTAACCAAAGCAAGCAAGACATTTTCATTAGTCAATCTAAATACTGTTTCTGATTTGATAAAGAAATTTAACTTTGAAAATCTTAAGTCATTGATACACCCATGAGTCAAGGAAATTTCTTAGACCGAGATGAGAAAGGTAAACCTGTAGATGTTACTAGATTTTGTGGTATGATTGGATCTCTGCTCTACCTTACAGGCAAGCCGACCAGACATCATGTTCAGTGTTTTGTATGTGTGCAAGGTATCAATCAAATCCAAAGGAATCTCACTTCGTGCAGTTAAGAGAATTTTCAGATACTTGGTAGGAACAAAAGTCTTGGATTGTGGTATCCAAAAGGATCACATGTACATGATTGGTATCAGATTCAGACTTTGCCGGTTGTAAACTCGACAGGAAAAGTACCTCAGGACTTGTCATCTGCTTGGAAATTCTCTAGTGTCTTGGTTCAGTAAGAAGCAAACAAGCATTGCATTATCTACTGCTGAAGCTGAATAATATTGCAGCTGGGAGCTGTTGTGCTTCAGATTCTATGGGATGAAACAACATTTATTGGACTTTGGTGTTGATTAGGAACAGTACCGATCATGTGTGATAACACAAGTCATCAGTGATAACCAAGAATCCAGTAAATGCACTCCAGGACCAAACACATTGAGGTAAGACATCACTTCATAAGAGAGCACTTTCAGAATGGAATTATCAAACTTGAATATGTTAACAACTACGGAACAATTAGCTGATATCTTCACAAAAGCTTTGCCAAGAGAAAGTTTTTTTGCATATAAGGATGAAACTAGGGTCATTGATCTAGTGAAGTATGATTTTTGTTGATTCTGGTATTTTTCAGTAATGTTTTCCAGTTAATCGATTTGGAAATCGATTACCAGCATGGTAAATGGTTTATAAAATCGATTTGGGAATCGATTACTTTTTACCCAGGATTCAAAGTTGAGAGAATTTTTTTTTTTTAAACCTTCACGAGCGTCGATTTGGAAATCGATTAGTTCAGTGTTCAACCTTAAGACAATCATTTGGACATCGATTAAGTAAAACTGGAACTCGATTTGAACATTCGATTTGAAATATGACCGTTACTCTTATTTTTTCTAGACCGTTGGAACATCATCATTACGGAATCGATTGAGGATTTCCAGCAACGGTAACCTAATCGATTGGGAAATCGATTTACATGGTCAAGAGTATAAATAGGAACAGTTCTAAATCGATTTCTGCATTCTCTTTTCCAGATTTTCACTGCTTTTCTGTTGTCTGCTTCATACTTCTGTCTCTGTATCTGTTAGCATCTTCATTCTACATTCTACCTACTACTTCGAATCTACATCAAATTATTGATATGGCACGTGTGAAACAGACCCAAGCTCGTACTCCATCTCCCTCATCTTCCTCCACAAGTGAAACACCTTCACCCCACCAACTTTGACCAAGAGAGTA
Source organism: Cicer echinospermum (assembly GCA_002896215.2). Classification (NCBI taxonomy): domain Eukaryota; kingdom Viridiplantae; phylum Streptophyta; class Magnoliopsida; order Fabales; family Fabaceae; genus Cicer; species Cicer echinospermum. The sequence goes on from PGTU02005918.1 coordinate 37,563, forward strand.
CCTATACCAACTCACAAAATTCTTGCCAAAGATAAGGGCAAGGCTCCTGCACCAATCCAAGAAAAGATGAAGAAACGTAATGAACCCCAACAGAGAAGCTCATGGCTGATGCCATGAAAGAAATATCTCAGAAAAGGAAGAAGAAACCTAATTCTCTTCACCACCTCCCAAGAAGGTCTCAGCACCAAAGGAAAAGGAGGCACAACCATCTCTGTCAACAGACTTTGCAAAGAGGAAAATTCATGAGGCAAGAACCATGGATTTTGCATACTTTGATGTTGTTGAATTCACGTTTCAAAATCACCTCAGATTTCATGAATTGGAGAGTTTTCTTTCTTCTACACTTGATAGCTACCCAAGGCTGATCAGGGAATTTTATTCTACATTCAAGTTAACTGAAGAAGGGTTTACTGCTTTAGTTAAGGGAAAAAGGATTGCAATGTCCTTTGATGACTTCTCTACTTTGTCAGGATTGCCTTTCTACGGCAAATCTATTGATGGCAGCTCGGAAGCTGACACTGCTGATGAAGGTTGGGAAGAAACACTTGATAGGCATACAGCAGTAAAAGACCTGATGGTCGATGGGTTCGTTGAATCTATTTCATTGCCCATTGGTCAAATGAAGGTTCAACAGAGGATGTTGATGTATACTCTTACACGTATGCTGGTACCAAGATCAGGAAACCATGCAGTAGTCCAGAAGTTGGACATAATACTGCTATGGGGCTTATCCAAAGAGCTAAGGATGAGCTGGTGTTGGATTGTGCTAAGGCACATGTTGGAAGCATCTCAAAGCAAGCTAATGTTGCCTTATCCACAGCTGATCACAAAAATTCTCAAACACTTCAAGGTTTCATTTGGTAATGAGGAATCTGCAAAAACCACACTGGTGTTTGGTGAATCAATTGTGAATCAAATGCAATTGAAACGGTTACACGGAAAATGGATAAGACCTCAAGCTGCTGTTGAACCAGCACAGCCTCAGCCACCACCTCAGCCTCAACCTGTCACTGCACCTGCTACTCCTGATTTTGTTGGCAAAATAATGGAATTCATTGAAGCTCAAATGGCACACAATGTCAAAGTGTTAGAATCTCAGTCCAGGTTGGAAGCAAGTTTAAGGACTTTGCAAGCATCCTTGAACTCGGTTGTTCAAGATGTGGATGCGATTCAAGCAAACCTAGGCATCAAACTGTCGTTTGAAGACATCGCGGATATTGGTCGTCAAGCAGCAGAAGAACCTAACCTGGATCCCCTAGATAACCCTGAGACTCACGGTGAGGAGACACCTGCTGAGGTTAATACAGCGGTCTCAACCTCTCCCATAGATGATAGTGAGGACCAGCCTAGACTAGGTGATTAGGACCCTTAGGTTTTTGTACTGTTTTGCTCTGACCTGTTATAATCATGTGATGTATAATGAATTTTGCTTCTTTTATATCATTTGGCTTAATCATCTAAGTTGCTCATTAACTGCTATGATTGATTTTGACTTGATACACATGAACTTCATTGCTCTGATACACTATGTTATATAATTTCAACCCCAATGCTTATGTTCTTTAACATAGGGGGAGGAATTGTTTACTGCCTTTTTGTCTTAACTGACAAAGGGGGAGAAAAATTATAACTTGAGTTGCATTGTTTTTACAATCTGATGTTTTTTGCTCTGATACTTAATAATACTTAATAATGTAGTTTATAATACTCTTATGCTTGTTGTTTTGAAATGCTCAAGTTACAATTGTATGAATTGTCAATTATGCCAAAAAGGGGGAGATTGTTGGACTTTAGTCCTTTGAATCCTAATTTTGACATAATTAACAAACATACAATGTTCATACACCACATGATAAATCTAATATTTGAATTGAGCAAGATTTCAGGAACAACAATCCAATCCTACACACTTGGAACATATTGCTTGGAACACAAGAAATCAACAAAAGTTGATTTTTGACTGAAGCAAATCGATTGGGAAAATCGATTTCATAACAAGGGTTTAAGGAAACACAACTGTTTGTGTTGGTATAATCGATTGGGCAATCGACTGACTAAATTAGAAATGAAAATTGCACAAGACAGTAGCACCCCAGTTTTGAGGGTAATCGATTGACAAATCGATTATACATCTCACAAATAAACCTGATTGAAATAAATCGATTGGGAAATCGATTGTACAAGTCATAGTGACACCCCAGTTTTGAGGGTAATCGATTGGCAAATCGATTGCTCAAATATCTTTGTAAAATAACTTTCCCTGTGACAAACACAATCGATTGGACAATCTATTGTGTGAAATTTCAATCAAGTCAAGTTTGGTTGCAATCGATTGGGAAATCGATTGAACTAAACTCCAGGTAAGAACGTTTTCAGACAAATACATACAAATCGATTGGCACGTCGATTAACATCAAAATAGCTGAGTCACTGACTTAAACACAATCGATTGGTAAATCGATTGAAAGATCTTTTAAAATCTCAGTGAACTCTGAGCTTTTAATAAATCGATTAGGAAATCGATTGATATGTGTTTGTTATTTTTGAACATAACATCTGCAATCGATTACGAAATCGATGCATATCAGTCTTAACATAATCACTGAAAAATGTTGTTAAAGAGAATCGATTGGTAAGTTGATTAGCTTATATAGTTTCAAGATTCAAGAAAAACAAGACACACGATAATCGATTGGCAAATCGATTAGACCGGTTTTATTACTTTAAGAAATCGATTGGTAAATCGATTGATTAATATGTTTTTCAGAAACTATATAAACTGTCTTCAATCATTCTTTCAATAACAATCCAAAAAAACACTTTGAATATTCTTGATATACAAAAGAACTCTCAATAACACTTGGTTAATACACTGAGATTGCTTTTTCAGATCACAGCAAAAGAGATTATCAACAATCAATAAGAGAGCTGGAAAAGTGATCTTGAAAGACAAGGTTCTCATGAACAATCCTTGAATATCCAGAATCGTGAGAAGTGACATTAACCAAGATTGAAGACTTCTTTTTCTTCTTTTATTCTGTTTGTAATAATACTTTGAAACGAAACGAAAGCGAGAAAAGCCAGCTTGAAACTGGTGGCTACTTTCTTGGGTGAGAGTGCTCAACAAGAAAGAGTCGTACTTTGATTCTGTGTTAGATTGCTGAGTATCTACAAGGATCAGAGGGTGATCAATAGGAAAGAGATCATTAAGATAGATAGGTTTCGGGGATGAAACTGGACAATCTGTAATTGATTCTTTCTATTGGAGAAGAAAATCTGAAATCCGTTTGGATTTTCAGGACTGGATGTAGGTTGTCAAGTTGACAACTGAACCAGTATAAATCCTTGATGCAATCTTCTCTAACCCTTAACTCCTTTAATTTTCTATCTTGCAATATCTGTATATGTGATTAATATTAGATGCATGTTAAACATATTATGTGATAAGTAATATTGTTTAATCTGATAATTTGACTTGTATGCATCTTGGTTAATCTCCTATCAATCTACTTGAACTTGCTAATCTTGTATGCCACAATTTAAATTCCGCTGTGTGTATGAAATTGATTTAATTTCTTAAAAAACTGAACATTTTGGTCATATTCGTCCTCCCTAGGCTTATTCTAGTCCAAATAGGGTTTTTAACAAATCTTGTGCCTCCAATATGTGTGTTTGTGTCATTGGATTAACATTTAGGTCATTTTCGTCCTACCAAAGCTTTTTCTTGTCCAATTAGGGTTTTTTAACAAATCTTGTGCATCCAATAGGTGTGTTTGCGTCATTGGATTAACAATTAGTTCACTTTCGTCCTCCCTAGCCTTATTCTTGTCCAATTAGGGTTTTTAACCAATCTGGTGCATCCAATAGGTGTGTTTGTGTCATTGGATGAACATTTAGGTCATTTTCGTCGTCCCTAGGCTATTTCTAGTCCAATTATGGTTTTTTAACCAATTTTGTGCATCCAATAGGTGTGTTTGTGTCATTGGACGTACATTTAGCTTATTTTCGTCCTCCCTAGGCTTATTCTTGTCCAATTAGGGTTTTTAACCAATCTTGTGCATCCAATAGGTGTGTTTGTGTTATTGGACGAACATTTTGGTCATATTCGTCCTCCATTGGCTTATTATAGTCCAATTAGGGTTTTTTAACGAATCTTGTGCATTCAATAGGTTCATTTGTGTCATTGGATTAACATTTAGGTCATTTTCGTCCTCCCAAGTCTTATTCTTGTGCAATTAGGGTTTTTAACCAATCTTGTGCATCCAATAAGTTCATTTGTGTCATTGGATGAACATTTAGGTCATTTTCGTCCTCCCTAGGCTTATTCTTGTCCAATTAGGGTTTTTAACAATCTTGTGCATCCAATAAGTTGTTTGTGTATTTGGATGAACATTTAGGTCATTTTCGTCCCCCTAGGCTTATTCTAGTCCAATTTAGGGTTTTTAACCAATCTTGTGCATCCAATAAGTTCATTTGTGTCATTGGACGAACATTTAGGTCATTTTCGTCCTCCCTAGGCTTATTCTTGTCCAATTAGGGTTTTTAACCAATCTTGTGCATCCAATAATTTCATTTGTGTCATTGGATGAACATTTAGGTCATTTTCGTCCTCCCTAGGCTTATTCTTGTCCAATTAGGGTTTTTAACCAATCTTGTGCATCCAATAAGTTCATTTGTGTCATTGGATGAACATTTAGGTCATTTTCGTCCTCCCTAGGCTTATTCTTGTCCAATTAGGGTTTTTAACCAATCTTGTGCATCCAATAGGTTCATTTGTGTCATTGGATGAACATTTAGGTCATTTTCCATCCTCCAATTAGGGTTTTTAACCATCTTGTTCTTGTCCAATTAGGGTTTTTTATTCTTGTCCAATCTTGTGCATCCAATAAGTTCATTTGTGTCATTGGATGAACATTTAGGTCATTTTCGTCCTCCCTAGGCTTATTCTTGTCCAATTAGGGTTTTTAACCAATCTTGTGCATCCAATAAGTTCATTTGTGTCATTGGATGAACATTTAGGTCATTTTCGTCCTCCCTAGGCTTATTCTTGTCCAATTAGGGTTTTTAACCAATCTTGTGCATCCAATAAGTTCATTTGTGTCATTGGATGAACATTTAGGTCATTTTCGTCCTCCCTAGGCTTATTCTTGTCCAATTAGGGTTTTTAACCAATCTTGTGCATCCAATAGTTCATTTGTGTCATTGGATGAACATTTAGGTCATTTTCGTCCTCCCTAGGCTTATTCTTGTCCAATTAGGGTTTTTAACCAATCTTGTGCATCCAATAAGTTCATTTGTGTCATTGGATGAACATTTAGGTCATTTTCGTCCTCCTAGGCTTATTCTTGTCCAATTAGGGTTTTTAACCAATCTTGTGCATCCAATAGGTGTCATTTGTGTCATTGGATGAACATTTAGGTCATTTTCGTCCTCCCTAGGCTTATTCTTGTCCAATTAGGGTTTTTAACCAATCTTGTGCATCCAATAAGTTCATTTGTGTCATTGGATGAACATTTAGGTCATTTTCGTCCTCCCTAGGCTTATTCTATGTCCAATTAGGGTTTTTAACCAATCTTGTGCATCCAATAGGTTCATTTGTGTCATTGGATGAACATTTAGGTCATTTTCGTCCTCCCTAGGCTTATTCTTTGTCCAATTAGGGTTTTTAACCAATCTTGTGCATCCAATAAGTTCATTTGTGTCATTGGATGAACATTTAGGTCATTTTCGTCCTCCCTAGGCTTATTCTTGTCCAATTAGGGTTTTTAACCAATCTTGTGCATCCAATAAGTTCATTTGTGTCATTGGATGAACATTTAGGTCATTTTCGTCCCTCCTTAGGCTTATTCTTGTCCAATTAGGGTTTTTTAACCAATCTTGTGCATCCAATAAGTTCTTTGTGTCATTGGATGAACATTTAGGTCATTTTCGTCCTCCCTAGGCTTATTCTTGTCCAATTAGGTTTTTTAACCAATCTTGTGCATCCAATAAGTTCATTTGTGTCATTGGATGAACATTTAGGTCATTTTCGTCCTCCCTAGGCTTATTCTTGTCCAATTAGGGTTTTTAAACTAATCTTGTGCATCCAATAAGTTCATTTGTGTCATTGGATGAACATTTAGGTCATTTTCGTCCTCCCTAGGCTTATTCTTGTCCAATTAGGGTTTTTAACCAATCTTGTGCATCCAATAAGTTCATTTGTGTCATTGGATGAACATTTAGGTCATTTTCGTCCTCCCTAGGCTTATTCTTGTCCAATTAGGGTTTTTAACTAATCTTGTGCATCCAATAAGTTCATTTGTGTCATTGGATGAACATTTAGGTCATTTTCGTCCTCCCTAGGCTTATTCTTGTCCAATTAGGGTTTTTAAACCAATCTTGTGCATCCAATAAGTTCATTTGTGTCATTGGATGAACATTTAGGTCATTTTCGTCCTCCCTAGGCTTATTCTTGTCCAATTAGGGTTTTTAACCAATCTTGTGCATCCAATAGTTCATTTGTGTCATTGGATGAACATTTAGGTCATTTTCGTCCTCCCTAGGCTTATTCTTGTCCAATTAGGGTTTTTAACCAATCTTGTGCATCCAATAAGTTCATTTGTGTCATTGGATGAACATTTAGGTCATTTACGTCCTCCTAGGCTTATTCTTGTCCAATTAGTGTTTTTTACCAATCTTGTGCATCCAATTAGTTCATTTGTGTAATTGGATGAACATTTAGGTCATTTTCGTCCTCCTAGGCTTATTCTTGTCCAATTAGGGTTTTTAACCAATCTTGTGCATCCAATAAGTTCATTTGTGTCATTGGATGAACATTTAGGTCATTTTCGTCCTCCCTAGGCTTATTCTTGTCCAATTAGGGTTTTTAACCAATCTTGTGCATCCAATAAGTTCATTTGTGTAATTGGATGAACATTTAGGTCATTTTCGTCCTCCCTAGGCTTATTCTTGTCCAATTAGGGTTTTTAACCAATCTTGTGCATCCAATAAGTTCATTTGTGTCATTGGATGAACATTTAGGTCATTTTCGTCCTCCCTAGGCTTATTCTTGTCCAATTAGGGTTTTTAACCAATCTTGTGCATCCAATAAGTTCATTTGTGTCATTGGATGAACATTTAGGTCATTTTCGTCCTCCCTAGGCTTATTCTTGTCCAATTAGGGTTTTTAACCAATCTTGTGCATCCAATAAGTTCATTTGTGTCATTGGACGAACATTTAGGTCATTTTCGTCCTCTAGAGCTTATTCTAGTCCAATTAGGGTTTTTAACAAATCTTGTGCATCCTATTCATTTTTTCCTGTGTTTGTTGATATCAGTGACCTCGCAATAACAGAAAGTATATCAGTTTTCGTTACAAAATTAATCAGTATCAAGTGCACAGCGGATTTTAAATTTTGAGGCATGCAAAGTTAGCAATATAGAAAGTTAAAGAGAGAGAGTTAGAGAAGAAGACACAGAAATTTATCCTGGTTCGGTTGTCAACAACAACCTACGTCCAGTCCTGAAAATCCAACCGGATTTCAGATTTTCTTCTCCTTCAATAGAAAGAATCAATTACAAAAGATTTTCCAGTTTCCTCCCTGAAACCTATCAATCTCTAATTATGTCTTTCCTATTGAATACCCTCTGATCCTTGTAGACACTCAGCAGCCTATCACAGAATCAAAGTACGACTCTTTCTTGTTGAGCCCTCTCAACCAAGAAAGTAGCCACCAGTTTCAAGCTGGCTTTTCTTGCGTCCTATTCCTTTCAAAGATTTATTACAGAATGAATAAAAGATGTAAAACAAAAGAGTCTTCAATCTTTATGAATGTTGCTCCTCACGAATCTGTATACTCAAGGATGTTCACGAGCACATTATCATTTCTCTTAGATTGTCAACAAAACGTATTGAAATCTGTAATCACAATTATGAAGTTGTTAGTTTGTTGTTATGAACAGTTGAGAGCATTATGAGAAATTATGAAGGTTATGAATTGTTATGAAAAATTATATGAATAAACATTGAAAGACAGTTTATATAGTTTCTGAAAAACCAACTACGAAATCGATTTCCCAATCGATTTTGTAAAAGTTATAAAAGGTGCTAAATCGATTTGCCAATCGATTATCGCGAGAGTCTTGTTTTTCTTTTAATCTTGAAACTATACAAGCTAATCGATTTACCAATCGATTCTTTAAAAGCAACACTTTTCAGTAGAACATGTCCAGACTTGTATAAATCGATTTCCTAATCGATTTCTGGGAAACTGTTTTAATAAAAGTAATTTCAATCGATTACTCAATCGATTTGCCAAGTCTCAGAGTCGATGTATAAAAACACAGAGTCGATTTGGTCACAATCTCAGAGTTCACTGTGTTTTCAAAAAAGTTTATCGATTCAATCGATTTGTGTTCAAAACAGTGGCTCATCGATTGTCAATCGATTTCAAATTGGATTCAGTGGCTCAGTTTTTTGATGTCAATCGATTTGTCAATCGATTGGATTCAAACAGTGACTCAGTTTTAATGTCAATCGATTTGCCAATCGCCAATTATTTTGATGTCAATCGATTTTAATTCAAAACAGTGACTCAGTTATTTGATGTCAATCGACTTGTCAATCGCTTTGGTAGCATGTTCCTGAAAAGTTCTTACCTGGTGTTTTAGTTCAAATCGATTTCCCAATCGATTGCAACCAAACTATATCAGAATTGAAAAACTCAACAATAGATTGTCCAATCGATTGTATTTGTCACAGGTGAGGTCATTTTTCAAATGATACTTTGTCAATCGATTTGCCAATCGATTCCCTCAGCACTGGAGTGCTACTGTGACTTATCCAATCGATTTACCAATCGATGTGTTACCATCAGGTTTAATTTGTGTGAAATGTTAAATCGATTTCCCAATCGATTACTCTCCAAATCAGAGTGCTACTGACTTGTGCAGTTTTCATTTTTTAATTAAGCTAATCGATTTGCCTAATCGATTCACATTTACAAACACT
>PGTU02005919.1:0-15463 GCA_002896215.2 Cicer echinospermum
TTGAATTATAGTCATTCATTATATTGTGTTGATTACTTGTGTCAAATTTTGTTATTTATGTTTAATATAATTGAATATTTCTTATTTAATTATGTATTATATTTTATCAATATAATTTATGTGAAAGTTGATCCACTGTTTACTAGTATGTATTATTAAACAGATTGGGCTAGTGATATCATAATATCTAAGAACTATTCCTTCATTGTAATTCTAAGAGTTGAATAGGGAGCTGACAATAAATACTTTGATGTTATACTTCAATACCTTGGGATCCAAGTAAAATAATTTGATTTCTTCATGTTGGGCAATCACTCTATTCAGAAAGAGTTCTATGCAAAACTGATCTTAAATCATGATATTTATTTATTGCAGCCTTGTAGCCATAGACTAAACATTGAACATAGTGCCACCAAAATCTATAAATTCTGTAACAAATTTTCCCTTTACAGAACCAAAACTATACTCAAATGTGTATGAGACATTTACATAAAAGAGAACAAACTTTCTATATACCAAATTGTACAACAAAGAATGCTTAAAGAATGAAACTACTCGGTTAAGAACCTATAAGTTGCGAACAATTCAGACGAACCTGACCTTGAGTTCCAGTCAAAACATCAAGATTAGACAATTTCAACATAACCCTTGCGAAATCCATCCGAAAAGTCGATCCATCATCCGAAGCATAAGCCGAAACCAATCTAGCAGTCCTCTCCTCAGCCATCAGTTGTTGATCAGCAAACAGTAGCCCTCTTCCTCTCAACAAGCTTTGGTAGTAGTGAGTGTCGAATGCCGCTCCAGATGACACTGCAGACGACAATGCTTGCATGTATGACATCCCTTTGTTGTTAAAGTGAACATGCTTCGGCTTCGAAATCACAAACGTTGAAAACTTGTCGGTGCTGCTGATGTTCTTGATGTCGTCTGGACAGTTTTGCCTCATCTGACTAAGGAAATCGAGAGGTATACTCGGGTCTGGTTGCCCTGTTCCTTGAAAGTTGTATAGCCTTTGCTGAATGAAATCGCAACCAATTCTGCCAATGTTGTGTCCTCCTTCATATTATCAAGAAACAAATAGACCTTATTAGTCATTCCAAGGCTTTAAAATAAGTGCACAGCCGCGACCTGAGCTGCGACATCGTGGTTTTTATGTCTTTGTGAATGCAATTAAGGCTGCATCAGCCAAAATGGTTTGCATTATCAAGATTGCAACGCGGCTGCGATTTAAAACCAATAGAAATGGGAGAAAAAGAAAAATATACATAAATGCTAAGTAATTTACCAAGAAGACTGACTGTTTCTCTTGTATTAAATCCTCTAAGATTGAAAAGGTGAAGTGTGCGCGTAATGTTATCATCAGGTCTTGGAATTTGATCAGTTGCATCCACGAAAAACGATTGATGGCTATCTCGTCTGCCTGTTAAAACTGGATAGAAAGGTCCACCAGCCTGCCATGGACATGTCCATACAACAAATCAAAGGTGACATTTTAACTGTGGCTGAAATTACACTTGGTTATAGATTTTCATTTTAACTGTGGAGAGAAGCTAGAAGCTAACTAGAGAAAATGCATTTTCAGAAATACTAAAAAAACAAAGAAATGCATTTTCAAAAATACTCGATCTATTTCTAAAATGCATTTTCAAAAATCTACAATGCATTATCTCTAATGTTTACTTTATCAGTGAAAATGGAAACAAAAAACACAAGAAATAAACCGGCCTTAACTTGCAAACTAGTAATTCCCATGACAAAGAAACAAAACCTTATTTATCAAAGCAGCCATGTATTACATTTTCCAAAATATCATTTAAAGCCAAAATGCATCAGAATTGAGACCTCTCAACAGAATAAAATGTTATAAGGAGTTGGGAACAAACCAAAAGAACAGAATCTCTTGCTGCAAGAGCAAGTATGTCAGCACAAGACACAACACCGGGACATGCTTGTTCCACCTCCTCCTTAATCAAGTCAATTTTGTCAAAACCTTTCAATGTCTGATTTGGAATAGCTTGCTTCTCAAAGGAACTGTTTCTATCACCATTGTCCTCCAACAGCAATGAAGCATCACACCCCTGATTCAGCAATATCCCAAGCAATTAGAACAGCAAAACAAAAACCATGATCAAAGCAACAAGAAGCTTTAGTAAACGTGGCAGCAATACCATATATAAGAGTTCCATTATTTTTTTTTATTGAAGAAAATAAAAGTAATAAGAAAGAGAGATTCATATAGTAAATATAACATAATAAGGATCAAAATTTAGGATATCCATTAATTACTACTATTCCATATAATTCAAATAATGACCCAATTCCAAGTCCATAGAGCTTGTAAAATTGAGGGGGAAATAGCAGAAAATGCTTTACAAATGGAAAAGAAACATCTGAAGAAAAGAGATATCAAACTAAAAAGAACACAAAAATGACAAAACACCCCCCCCCCCCCCCCCCAGGAAAAACCATTCAAGACCCATTTAAATTCACAAAATAAAAAGACCAAAAATGTGATCTTGGATGCAAAACAATCAAAAATAAAAACACCCCATTTCTATAGAATAGAAGAACAATAAACACCCCTATGGATTCAGATAATAAAAAGACTACATTTACAATCTCAGAAGCAAACACACAGAACCAAAAACACCCACATTTCCATTGAATTGAAGAACAAATGAAGAACCCATTTGAATTCATATACTAAAAAGACAAAAATTTACAATCAAAGAACCAAACCAAGAAAAACAAAAACCCCATTTGGATATAATTGAAGAACAATGAAAACCCAATTGGACAAAGATACTAAAAAGACAAAAATTTACAATCTAAGAACGAAAACCATAGAGAACAAAATCCCCATGAGTTAAAAAGAAAAGAAAACCGAACCTGAATGAAACAATCATGAAAGAAAAGACGAAGAAGAGAAGGCGAAAATCTCTATGATCAAAGTAGATATTAAGTAACAGCAGAAGAACGAACAATGTCTTCTGCTTGTGGACATGTATCTCTATAGAAATCATATTCAAGATTGGAACCATCTCTTATCCTCTGATTGAATTCAAAGGGAAAAGTATTGGCTAACTTGACAGAACCAAAGGAAGTGTCAGAGAAAGAAGAAGAAGAAGTGCTTTGTGGTTCGCCACGAGGGTTTCTAAGAGAGAGAAGTACGGGAAGGAGTATAACGAGTGCAAAGCACTATCCAAGCATTGAAGAAGCTCTGCATTTTCTTGATGATGAAGAAACAAGCGAGAAGGAGTTGTTAGGATTGGAAGTTGGTTTAGTTGCTATATTAACTCACTCACTCACTCACTAATCACTATAATCATGAGTATGCTTTTGTGATTATTATGGTTTTTTTAACTGATTATGGTTATTTAGTTTGTTTGCATATTGATGCTTTAATCCTCTAATATATAGAATATCTGGAATGCATATAATTCTGAGAGTCAATATATTTATACTTATTTAATGAAAATTGGACGATTTAGAGTTTATGTCTGTATTTTTTACGTAATAATAAAATTTTACATATAATTAAGTTGTCTAATAATTTTATTTTTTTTTTGAAAAATATTAAATAGAATATATTAAAAATAATCTAAGCTCAAAGTGTGCCTAGAAATAATATTAAAGAGTTTAAAAAATCTCATAAGCATACTTAGGTGTGCAATTTTGATTACTCACGATATGATTTTTTTATGCAACTCTATTCCTATGATACTAGAGTCTTGAGACTAGAGGAAAACATAGAAAAAAGATTGGTGAACACCGATTTTATTATGAGAAAATAAAAATAAGAGAAATACGGGTTAATGATGGACAAAAATTAAAAATATATTTATATATAAAAATTATAGAAAAAATGTAAGTGTGATATAAATATTAATAAGAAAGATATACAGAATTTTTATTAGTTTAGTGGGATGTGGATTCTCCCCCACGCATCTCCTACTCTAGCTATCTCCACTTCACACCATCAACTCATTTAAAAAATATTACGGGCAAAAAAAAGAACAAGAGAGAGAAAAATGATTTGATGAGAAAGATAGAGGTGAAAAGGGTGTACAAGGTATTGACGTAAAAAGTTTCTATTTAGATTTAGTGTAGTTAGAAATAATGATTACTAATATTGTGTAGGTGAAAAAGTATTGAGTTGCTATTTTTTATAGTGAAATTAATCAAATATTATTTATTTTGCGCGTTACGAAATTTTATTATTTTTTCTTTAGATTTATAAAAGTGATATATTATGTATTTATTTTTAAATAAAATATTAAGATGTTAAGATATCACATGATATAAATGACATTTTAATTAAATTGACACTTTAATACTATCATCATTTGAGCATCTTAACAGTTTTAAATTAAAAAAAGAAAAAGAAATATTAAAAATTTGGGGTGAGTAGGCCAAAACTCAAGAGAAAATATCATAAATAGGACTATTGACTCATTAAAATCTTTTACCGTAAAATTTCTATGGGATAAAATCATAAAAAATGAAAAGGAATGCAACGCAAGAAAAATCTCAATCCAACTAAGACAAAAACAAATACATAAGACTAATCAAATATGTAGTTAGCGAGCCTTAATCTATTTCGAAAGAAGTTAGAGGCAACAAAACTCTAAAATATAGGAGAGCAATGAAAACCTATAACATGTGATGGAAATGCAATTTTGCCATTTGTTGCGAAGTTTCTAAGGAACAATATTCACATTAGAGAAAACTGTGCACTATTTTATACGTATGAGACTACAAGGGAAGTCTAACTTTTTATATGAAAACTAAAAGAAAGTCTGGCTTCCCATGTGAAACTTTAAAGGAAGTCTTATGTGAGACTTCAAAGAAATTCTTAATTTGAATATTCGACTTTAAAGATTTCACATTATTACACTCTTTATATGTAACACTTATTTATTTTAATATAATTTATTGTTTGAGGTTTATGAAAAGTGGTTAAAAATAGTGATTATAGAAACACTCATATCCACATACAACGAATTTTTAAATATCACAATGGAAGTATTTATTTGACGTAATGTTTGTTAAGGGAATCATGGATGGTCTTATATTTCCTCTATATCCAACTGGAGAATTATATTGTGCGTTGCTTGATAATTCATTTTCAAGCAAAAAAAAATTGTTTCTTGTTTTTTTTCGAACGTCATGCGTTTCATTTATCGTTTTCATGAATCTTGTAGTTGTTTTCACTAACTTTTTCAACATTGTTGAAATATTTTCTAATGTCATCTTTTACATAACAAATATTTTATTCAAAATAATTAACTACTAATTCTACTCAACAATAATTCATAATTTATACAAATATAAAAAATGAATACTCACATCTGTTGGTATCAGTGGCCTCGCGCAATAAAGAAAATATATCAGTTTTTCGTTACAAAATTAATCAGTTCATCAAGCGCACAGCGAAATTAAATTTTGTGGCATGCAAAGTTAGCAATATAGAAAATTAAAGAGAGAGGGTTAGAGAAGAAGACACAGAGATTTATCCTGGTTCGGTTGTTCCACAACAACCTACGTCCAGTCCTGAAAATCCAATCGGATTTCAGATTTTCTTCTCCTTCAATAGAAAGAATCAATTACAAAGATTTTCCAGTTTCCTCCCTGAAACCTATCAATCTCTAATTATGTCTTTCCTATTGAATACCCTCTGATCCTTGTAGACACTCAGCAGCCTATCACAGAATCAAAGTACAACTCTTTCTTGTTGAGCCCTCTCAACCAAGAAAGTAGTCACCAGTTTCAAGCTGGCTTTCTTGCGTTCTATTCCTTTCAAAGATTTATTACAGAATGAATAATAGATGTAAAACAAAGAGTCTTCAATCTTTATGAATGTTGCTCCTCACGAATCTGGATATTCAAGCCTTGTTCATGAGCACATTATCATTTCTCTTAGATTGTCAACAAACTGTATTGAGATCTGTAATCACAATTATGAAGTTGTTAGTTTGTTGTTATGAACAGCTAAGAGCGTTGTGAGAAATTATGAAAGTTATGAAATGTTATGTAAAAAGTTTTCATAAGAATAAGATTGAAAGACATCTTATATAGTTTCTGAAAAACCAACTACTAAATCGATTCCTCAATCGATTTATTAAACTTAAAACATATGCTTAATCGATTTGCCAATCGATTTCGCGAGTCTTGGTTTTCTTTAATCTTGAAACTATACAAGCTAATCGATTTACCAATCGATTCTTTAAAACAACACTTTTCAGTAAAACATGTCCAGACTTGCATAAATCGATTGCCTAATCGATTTCTGGGAAACTGTTTCAATAAAAGTAGTATCAATCGATTACTCAATCGATTTGCCAAGTCTCAGAGTCGATGTATAAACACAGAGTCGATTTGGTCACAATCTCAGAGTTTACTGTGTTTTCAAAAAGTTTATTTCAATCGATTTGCCAATCGATTGTTTTCAAAACAGTGGCTCAGTTTTTTAATGTCAATCGATTTGCCAATCGATTTAATTCAAAACAGTGACTCAGCTATTTGATATCAATCGACTTGTCAATCGCTTTGGTAGCATGTTCCTGAAAAGTTTTACCTGGTGTTTAGTTCAATCGATTTCCCAATCGATTGCAACCAAACTTTGTCAAAATTGAAAGTGTTAACAATAGATTGTCCAATCGATTGTATTTGTCACAGGTGAGGTCATTTTTCAATTGATACTTTGTCAATCGATTTGCTAATCGATTCCCTCAGCACTGGAGTGCCACTGTGACTCATTAAATCGATTTGCCAATCGATGTGTTACCATCAGGTTTTGATTTGTGAAATGTTCAATCGATTTGTCAATCGATTTCCTCCAAATCAGAGGCTACTGACTTGTGCATTTTTCATTTTTCATTAATCTAATCGATTGCCTAATCGATTGCACATTTACAAACACTTAAGATTTCCTTACACCCTTGTTATGAAATCGATTTCCCAATCGATTTACATATTCAGAATTCAACTTTTGTTGATTTCTTGTGTTCCAAGCAATTTGATCCAAGTGTGTAGGGTTTGATTATGGTTCCTGAAATCTTGCTCAATTCAAATATTAGATTTATCATGCATTGTATGAACATTGTTGAATTATTAATTATGTCAAAATTAGGAATCAAAGGATCAAAATCCAACAATCTCCCCCTTTTTGGCATAATTGACAATTCAACCAAATTGTAACTTGAGCAGTTTCAGACATATCATCATTTAATAGCATCATAAAATTATTGTTGAATGATCAGATCAGAGCAGAGCATGTATCAGAACATATCAGATCAGATCATATTAATACAACATACATTAATTAACAAGTGTTAGAGCATATATTTACAATATCGGAAAAAAATCAATATAAGCATTCAGTTCATCAAGTTATAATTGTTCTCCCCCTTTGTCATTTGAGACAAAAAGGCAGAAAATAATTTCTCCCCCTATGTTAAAGAACATAAGCATTGGGGTTGAAACTTTTTAACTTGTGTATTAGAGTAAAAAACAGTCAAAACAATCAAAGCAATTTATGAACATATCACATGAATGCATAGAGAAGGAATAAACTGTCATATTCATTAATTAAAATCACAGGAATACAGCAAGACATGGCAAAAACAGCATGGATCCTAAGAACCTAATCTCCTAAGCTAGGCTGGGGCTCACTATCATCTAAGGAAGGGGCTGAGACCGCTGTATTACCCTCAGCAGGTGTCTCCTCTTCGTGAGTCTCAGGGTTAACTAAGGGATCTGGGTTAGGTTCCTCAGCTGCTTGGCGACCAATGTCTGCAACGTCTTCAAATGACAGTTTGATGCCGAGGTGTGCCTGAATTTCATCCACATTTTGAACAACTGAGTTCAAGGAGGCTTGCATACTCCTTAGGCGTGCTTCTACTCTGGACTGAAATTCCAACACATTTGCATTATGTGCCATCTGAGCTGCAATGAATTCCAAAAACTTATCAACAAAAGCAGGAGGAGCAGAGACAGTTTCTGGTTGAGGCGGAGGTGGAGGTGGAGGCTGTGCAGGTTCAGCTGCAGGCTGTGATCTCATCCAAATACCTTGCACTCTTTTCAATTGCATCTGGTTCACAATGGATTCTCCAAAAATCAGGGTCGTCTTGACAGATTCTTCATTTACCAAAGACACCTTGAAGCGTTTGAGAATCTTGGTGATCAGTTGCGGATAAGGTAGCATGAGTTTAGTCTGCGAAGCTTCCAACATATGCCTGAGCACTATCCAAGTCCAGCTCATCCTTAACTCCTTTGATAATCCCCACAGCAGTAGTATGTCCAACTTTTGAACTACTGCGTGATTTCCTGATCTGGGCACTAACATGCGTGTCAAAGCATACATCAACATACGATGCTGGACCTTCATTTGACCAATGGGTAGTGAAACCGATTCAACAAACCCATCGACCATCAGGTCTTTAACTGCTGTGTGTCTATCCATAGACTCTTCCCAACCTTGGTCAGCAGTATCAGCGTCTGAGCTTCCATCAATGGACTTGCCATAGAAAGGCAATCCTGATAAGGTAGAGAAGTCGTCGAAAGTCATAGCAATCTTCTTCCCTTTGACCTGAGCAGTGAAAACCGTCTTCTGTTAACTTGAAAGACGAGTAGAATTCTCTGATCAGCTTAGGATAACAGTCAAGCGTAGACGAAAGAAAGCTTTGAAGACCATGGAATCTAAGATGATCTTGAAAGGTGAACTCGACACTGTCAAAGTAAGGAAAATCCATTGTCCTTGCTTCATGGATTTTTCTTTTTACGAAATCAGGTGAGATGAATGATTGAGTTTCCTTTTCTTTTGTTGGTGCAGGGACCTTCTTAGCAGGCGGTGAAGAGATGGTTTTCTTCTTTGCAGGGGGTGAAGGAATAGGTTGCTTCTTTCTCTTTTGAGCAATCTCTTTTCATTGCATCAGCCATCAATTTTTCAGTGGGAGGTTCCTTTCGTTTCTTGGTCTTTTCTGGAATAGGAGCAGGAGCCTTTCCCTTGTCCTTTGCAAGAATTTTTGTGTGTTGGAATCGGAACTCTCTTTGTTAGTGTTTGAGGAGTGAGGGAGTTTCACTAGTTGAGGATGAAGAAGTGAAGGTGTATGTGCCTGAGTTGTTTCACACGAGCCATGATCACAAACAATTGATTGAATGTAGGTAGATAGAATGAACAAACTGATGAAGATGCAGAGCAGTAAAGCAGATAGAGTGAAAAACTGAAACTTTCTGAAAATCTGGAAAACTGAGATGAAGAAATCGATTTGTCCTTTACCTTTTTATACTTTAACCCTTGTCAATCGATTTCCAAATCGATTGGTTACCGTTACACCGAATCCCTAATCGATTTCGTAATTATGAAGTCCAACGGCTAGTAAAAAATTCGCAACGGTCATATGCCTAATCGATTCCCAAATCGATTATCCGTTTTACTAAATCGATGTCCAAATCGATTTTCCCAAATGTCAAAAACTGAACACTGAATAAATCGATTTCCAAATCGATCTCGGGATTTTTACACAATATTTTCCAAAAATCTGAACTCTGGGCTAACCAAATCGATTTCCAAATCGATTTTATAAACAGTTTTCATCAAGTAATCGATTTCCAACTCGATTAACCTGGAAAACTTCACTGATAAATACCAAAAAAAACTTATATCTTACTAGGATCAATGATCCCTAGTTTCATCCTTATGTTCAAAAAACTTTCTTTTGGTAATGCTTTCGTGAAGATATCTGCTAGCTGTTCTGTAGTATTCACATATTCAAGTTTGATGACTCCATTCTGAAAATGATCTCTTATGAAGTGGTGCCTTACCTCAATATGTTTTGTCCTTGAATGCATTACTGGGTTCTTTGTTATGCTGATAGCACTGGTGTTGTCACACATGATCGGCACTGTTCCCAAATCAACACCGAAGTCCATTAGATGTTGTTTCATCCACAAGATTTGAGCACAACAGCTCCCAGCTGCTATGTATTCGGCTTCTGCAGTAGACAAAGCAATACTTGTTTGCTTCTTACTAAACCAGGATACTAGAGAATTACCAAGTAGATGACACATGTACCTGAAGTGCTCTTTCTGTCAAGTTTACAACCAGCAAAAATCTGAGTCTGAATAAACCAACCAAAGTACATGTTGAACCTTTTGGATACCACAAACCAAGATTCTTAGTACCTACTAAGTATCTGAAAATTCTCTTTACTGCAGTGAGGTGAGATTCCTTCGGATTCGATTGATACCGTGCACACATGCAAACGCTGAACATAATATCGGGTCGGCTTGCTGTAAGGTAGAGCAGAGATCCAATCATACCACGAAATCTGGTTACATCTACAGGCTTACCTAACTCATCTCGGTCTAAGAAATTTCCTTGACTCATGGGTGTATCAATGGACTTAAGCTTATCAAAGTTAAATTTCTTTAACAAATCAGAACAATATTTGGATTGACTAATGAAAATGCCTTGCTTGGTTTGGTTAATTTGAAATCCCAAGAAAATATGATAGTTCACCCATCATTGACATTTCAAATTTACCTTTCATTAAGTTTTCAAATTCTTTTGCAAAGCTTGTCATTTGTTGATCCAAATATAATGTCATCAACATAAATTTGGACCAGCAAGATGTCATTTTCAATAGTTTTTTGTAAAGAGTGTCTTATCAACATTTCCTCTAGAAAAATTTTGTTGAATGAGGAAAGTGCTGAGTTCTCATACCAAGCTCTTGGAGCTTGTTTCAACCCATAGAGAGCCTTGGAGAGTTTATACACATGGTTAGGAAAATCTGGATTTTCAAAACCTGGTGTTTGGCTCACAAAAACTTCCTCTTGTAGGTCTCTCATTAAGAAATGCACTCTTCACATCCATTTGATATAGATTGAAGTCCATGATACATGCATAGGCCAACAAAATCCTTATGGCTTCTAGTCTAGCTACAGGGGCATAGGTCTCATCAAAGTCTATTCCCTCCTCTTGACTATAACCCTTTGCAACTAATCTGGCCTTATTCCTAGTTATCACACCATTCTCATCTAACTTATTTCTGAACACCCACCTAGTTCCTATAACATGCTTACCCTCTGGCCTAGGTACCAAGTTCCACACTTTGTTCCTCTCAAACTGTTTTAACTCCTCTTGCATAGCAAGTATCCACTCACTATCTAAAAGGGCTTCCTTAATGTTCTTAGGTTCAATCTGAGACACAAAGGCTGTGAGGTTACAGAACTCTCTAAGGTTTCCTCTAGTTGACACACCTCTAGAAATGTCACCTATGATGTTATCTAAGGGGTGGTTTCTATTGAATCTCCATTCCTTAGGTAACTCACTGGTTTCTATAGGTTCTATAGGGTCTGCACTAGTTGGAGATCAGCTAAGGGTTGTTCTAGGGTTCAGATTCTACAACATCATCCAAAATATCATTAACCTTAGAAGGAGTTTTGTTCAAGTTTTCTGTAAAAGATTCATCAAACTTTACATGAACTGACTCTTCTATGGTTTTTGTTCTTTTGTTGTAGATTCTATAGGCTTTACTAGTTTGGGAGTATCCTAGAAAGATTCCTTCATCTGCCTTAGGGTCAAACTTTCCTAGGTGTTCCTTGCCATTGTTTCAAAACAAAGCACTTACAACCAAAAATTCTAAAGTAAGACAGGTTTGGTTTTCTACCCTTGTAAAGCTCATAGGGTGTGTTTTCTTAAGAAGGGGTCTAATCATACTCTATTCACAATATGAGTGGCTGTACTAATTGCATCTGCCCAAAAGTACTTAGGTAGGTTGGAGTCTTAAGCATGGTCCTAGCTAACTCTTCTAGGGATCTATTTTCCTCTCCACTACCCCATTCTGCTGTGGTGTCCTAGGGGCTGAATACATGTGGTTGATCCATTTGATTCACAATAATTTTGAAAAAGATCATTTTGGAATTCACCTCCATGATCACTTTTTATTGAAATAATTTTCAAATCATTCTCATTTTGTACTAAAGCAGCAAACTTTTTGAAAACAGAAAATGTATCACTTTTATGAGCTAAAAAAGTAAGTCCATGTGAATCTAGAATAATCATCAACCAGCACATATCCATATAGGTTTCCACCTAAACTCTTTAACTTGGGCAGGTCCAAAGAGGTCCATGTGAACTAGTTGTAAAACTCTATTTTGTTCTAACCAAATCTATAGAGGGAAAAGGAGTCTTAACCAGTTTACTCTTCTCACATGAATCACACAACCTATCCTTAGAAAACTTCCTATTGGGAGTCCTATTACTAGCTGTTTGCTAACAAGCTTATTCAAGTGATTAATATGAATATGAGCAATGCGTTTATGCCACAGCCATGTTTCATCTTGATTTGATAACAAGCAACATACAGCACTTGGTACAGAATTGAAATCCAACATATAGATGTTGTTAATTCTGTCACCAATCAGCTTTATGTTTTTGTCATCTTTATGCTCAATAATGCAAGATTGTGATGAAAAACTTACTTGGAAACCTTTGTCACATAGCTGACTTATGCTTAGCAAGTTATGCTTGAGTCCTTCAACATATAATACATTCTTAATCACTGTCATTGACTCATTGCCTATATCACCAATTCCAATAATTTTTCCTCTATTGTTGTCTCCATATTTGACAAAGCCTCCTTCCTTTAATGTCAAGGACAGGAATTTGGATTTGTCCCTGTCATGTGCTTCGAACATCCGCTATCCAAATACCATGAGTGCTTAGTGGATGTCAAGCACACCTCATTTTTCTGATTCTGAATCTGAATTTGCCATGAGACACACATATTGGCTTCTTCTTCATCCGAAGAGGCAGAGGATTCATCGTTATCGTTCCAAGCAATATACGCCTTCTTTGTTTTGGTGACTGGTTTCTTTTGCCTTTTGATTTTGCAGCTTTATTTTTGTTCTGCAATTTGTAGCATTCTGACTTTATGTGACCACTCTTTCCACATTCATAGCATGTAATTTGCTTGTTTTCACTGGTCTTGGAGCTGGATGGTTTTCTGAATTTGTTATCTTTCTTCTTCAGAAATTTCTAAATTTCTTGACAAGCAGTCCGATTTCTGGTTCTTCATTGTCACTGCTGGATTCATTTGAGCAGCTATCGGATTCAGTTTTGGATTGATTTTGCTTGAACCTTCAGAGATAACCTTCTTTTTCCTATTTCCATTTCAGCTTCATCCAGTCGATGTAATTCCATTTCATGTTCCCTTAATTTTCCAAAATAATGTTGCTGCGTCATCTTCGCTAGATCCTTAGACTCAGCTATTGCGGTAATTTTGGGCTGCCATTCTCTGGTTAAACATCTCATAATCTTTCCGATCTGCTGTTCGTTATCCACATATTTTCCTAGTGCATGCAGGTTGTTGACAATGTGTGTGAATCTTGTTTGCAAATCACTGATTGACTCTTCTTTCTTCATGCTAAATAATTCATATTCGTGCATGAGCGTATTCACGCGAGCCTCTTAACATCAGTAGTACCTTCATGAGTTTCTTGGAGGATGTCCCACATCTCTTTTGCTGATTTGCAATTGGATACTCTAAAGAACTCTTCTGCACATAGGGCTGATGTGATTATGTTCTTCGCCTTCGCATTGAAAACCAACCTTCTTTTTGTCTTCATCGGACCAGTCGGCTCTAGGCTTGATAATCATTGAGTCGTCAGTTCCTGCAATCTTGGGAATGTACGGACCGTTTCAACAGCATCAAGGATATCTATGCCACTTGCTTCCAGAAATATGAGCATTCTTTGCTTCCAGTACATGTAGGCTGTACCGTTGAAAGCTGGTGGTCGTGCTAACGAAGCGCCTTCTCCAGAACGTCAGTTGAGGCCATCTTCTTATAAGTTTTACCTCTCAAGAAGTTGGCTCTGATAACCAATTGTTGTATCAGTGACCTCGCAATAAAGAAAATATATCAGTTTTTCGTTACCAAATTTAATCAGTATCAAGCGCACAGCGGAAATTAAATTTTGTGGCATGCAAGTTAGCAATATAGAAAATTAAAGAGAGAGGGTTAGAGAAGAAGACACAGAGATTTATCCTGGTTCGGTTGTTCCACAACAACCTACGTCCAGTCCTGAAAATCCAATCGGATTTCAGATTTTCTTCTCCTTCAATAGAAAGAATCAATTACAAAGATTTTCCAGTTTCCTCCCTGAAACCTATCAATCTCTAATTATGTCTTTCCTATTGAATACCCTCTGATCCTTGTAGACACTCAGCAGCCTATCACAGAATCAAAGTACAACTCTTTCTTGTTGAGCCCTCTCAACCAAGAAAGTAGTCACCAGTTTCAAGCTGGCTTTCTTGCGTTCTATTCCTTTCAAAGATTTATTACAGAATGAATAATAGATGTAAAACAAAAGAGTCTTCAATCTTTATGAATGTTGCTCCTCACGAATCTGGATATTCAAGCCTTGTTCATGAGCACATTATCATTCTCTTAGATTGTCAACAAACTGTATTGAGATCTGTAATCACAATTATGAAGTTGTTAGTTTGTTGTTATGAACAGCTAAGAGCGTTGTGAGAAATTATGAAAGTTATGAAATGTTATGTAAAAGTTATAAGAATAAAGATTGAAAGACATCTTATATAGTTTCTGAAAAACCAACTACTAAATCGATTCCTCAATCGATTATTAAAGTTAAAACATATGCTTAATCGATTTGCCAATCGATTTCGCGAGTCTTGGTTTTCTTTAATCTTGAAACTATACAAGCTAATCGATTTACCAATCGATTCTTTAAAACAACACTTTTCAGTAAAACATGTCCAGACTTTGCATAAATCGATTGCCTAATCGATTTCTGGGAAACTGTTTCAATAAAAGTAGTATCAATCGATTACTCAATCGATTTGCAAGTCTCAGAGTCGATGTATAAACACAGAGTCGATTTGGTCACAATCTCAGAGTTTACTGTGTTTTCAAAAAGTTTATTTCAATCGATTTGCCATCGATTGTTTTCAAAACAGTGGCTCAGTTTTTGATGTCAATCGATGTGTCAATCGATTGGATTCAAAACAGTGACTCAAGTTTTAATGTCAATATCGATTTGCCAATCGATTTAATTCAAAACAGTGACTCAGCTATTTGATATCAATCGACTTGTCAATCGCTTTGGTAGCATGTTCCTGAAAAGTTTTACCTGGTGTTTAGTTCAATCGATTTCCCAATCGATTGCAACCAACTTGTCAAAATTGAAAGTGTTAACAATAGATTGTCCAATCGATTGTATTTGTCACAGTGAGGTCATTTTTCAATTGATACTTTGTCAATCGATTTGCTAATCGATTTCCTCAGCACTGGAGTGCCACTGTGACTCATTCAATCGATTTGCCAATCGATGTGTTACCATCAGGTTTGATTTGTGAAATGTTCAATCGATTGTCAATCGATTTCCTCCAAATCAGAGGCTACTGACTTGTGCATTTTTCATTTTTAATTAATCT